>ML785132.1:679684-693574 GCA_009831015.1 Picea engelmannii | reverse complement strand
GGGGTTCAGCAGGCCTTGCACCCTTAGTCTCAAGACTCTCGATTTGTCGATGCCTCTGCTGACGTCACATGTGGTTTGACACGTGTTAGATCCTGCCACGTGTCACTCTGATTCGTGACTTACATGTGCCTGAAGTATTGTTTATGCCTGACACCTGTCATTCCCTGGTTGTGCCACGTGTCCTTTGCTGACGTGGTCTGCTGTCGTGAGTCGGATCAACGGTTCAGATGTAATCTTGGCTCAACGGCTCTGATTACATCGCGAAATCGCATATCGCGATTTCAGGGTTTCCGTTGTCATTGTTCACGAGACTCGTGAAACGCCGATTCCCGATTTTCTGATGAAAGGAATCAACAGTCCAGATCTCATGCGTGCTTTAACGGTTGCGATCAATTCGCGAAATTGCATATCGCGATTTCGGAGTTTTCATTGTCGAGTGAAATGGACATTGCAAACTCCCGATCTCCGATTCTCCGATGGCTTATCCCCCTCGCATCTTTTGCAGATCTGACGGCTGTCGAGTATCTGCTTCCAATCTGACGGCACATATCACTTCTTCTACATGCCAACAACTGCACTTAACATCTGCGCAGTTTCTCCCGATCCAACAGCTGTCGGGATTTCCGAGAGAGATCCGACGGCTCTCGGTCTCTTTCCTGTGCTCCTTGCACATATAAGAGCGCTATGCCTCCTGAGCTTATTCTCCTCGAATCCTTAAAGGATTTCGACGTCTGCGCGCGATCATTCACCTCTCTGAGCTTTGTCTTTTGTTTGTCTGTCATCCTGTAAAACAGGCCAACAATCCTTTGTACATTCTTCCTGTATACATGCCATCTTCATTGCTGTACTTGCCATCAATGACAAGTATATGCTACCTGTTAAACATTTCCAACACTTTCAGGATTGCATCTACATAGGGGAAGAATTCATTCCTACTGCAGAATCTTGATGGGAAAACTTTTGACACCCCTATCAATGTGCGTTATCTAAAACATTTTATGTGATGAACATGTTTCATAAGACCATTGTATATATCGGTTTGGTTTTTATTTACTTTCACAATTTTACTTGCTTTCGTAGGTTACCTGACTTTTACTTTTCATTATAAATAAACCCAGTTTTACTTAATATTTTGAAAATCAAAAATAAAATATATTTACTGCATATTATTCCTATTCTACAGAACTCTCTGATTATTTCTTTTTATTCTTTTGCAGAATACTTATTGTCATATGAGAAATAAGGAGGTAGTAGAATCTAACGCTCAATTTTCAAAATGGTTATGTTCCTCACAACAGGTGATAAAATAACAATTGGTTTGATTGAAAACGTAAATAAAATTAACTTTTATATTCATTGTTTAATCTAGAAAATTCAAAAAAAGAGATCTCATCCGATATTAACAAGGTTCTACTCATGTAAATATAATCACCTGATCAAATATTAGAAATATATAAATATCTAGATTTCTGAATGAAACGAAAATAATACAAAAATAAGAATAAAAGAGAAGCTTGATAATCAAGAGGTGAACTCATGTGGAAATGAAATCCCTTTTCAAACCCTCTGACTCCTCTTTTTGTTTTTGTTTGCATATCTTTGAGTTTTCATTCTATCATGATTTTCACTACTTGGCCTTAAATCTTCATAGAAAGAAAATAATTTCTCCTTGACTCAGAAAGCTCAAGAGTATACCTTCAAAGAAACATTAGGCGAGAATTTTTAAGTTCCTCTTACTCTAATTGAAAGAAAGTATGTCTAGGCTAATCCTGATAGATTTAGCTCTTCTAACAGATTTAAACTGATCGGTTCGCTCAAGAAAAATCCCTCGAAAATAAAAATTTCCCCATCAAATCTTCCCTATAGGAATAAATGTATTGAATATTGGGAGAGATTTAGCTCAGAGTACAATAAAAAAACTATTGATAGACCCTCATTGTCAAATATTAAGCAGATATCATTCTTGTATGATACATACAAATTGATTGCCCCCACTTCAAAATATAAAATATAAGACAAATGGTGAAAGGAAATTCATAAAATGATTGCCCCCACTTCAAAATATAAAATATAAGACAGATGGTGAAAGGAAATTCATAAAATGATTGCCCCCATCTAGTCTAGGAAAAATGGTGAAAGGAAATTTATAAATCGATTGCCCCCATTTTTTCCAAAAAGAGATGATGAAAGGAAATTCATGTAATTATTGCCCTCATCTCAAATAAATTGCAAAATTGCTAATTGAAGTGGTGAAGGGAAATTCAATGGGAGATGTAGATAACTTCACCGGGGTACTGAACATGCTCAATGGAAGTGAATCAATATCTATGATATCTGTAATACTATTATATATGTATAAACATACTCTAGTGACTAGTTCTCTTTCTGGTAATATTTACATCCTAAACCGACAAGGGATTCCCCGAATAAATCATTAAAATTACTTTTCCTTGATACGAACAAAGTCGACTAAAGTCTGATAGTTTAGTTAAAGTTGTTTTGATTATCCTGAACAATTCTAAACTCATTTACAGGAAAAGGAAATTAATTAATAGCCTAACTTGATATAAAAAATTGATTATTTAATCAAAAATTTTCTGAGACTCGGCTGAAATTCAATTTTCCTCTAAATGATTTTTTCCCAAAGGTGTTTACTAGAATTTTTTATGACTCCATTTACCCAATAAAGGCACTTGGTCTACTATTCTTCCATGCCTCGCAGGGAGACACGATCCCCATATGGACCCTATGTTGGAACATATATATATTTCTAAACTTTTGGACTTTAAATAAATTTCATTCCTGGTTAAATAAGAATAAGGCATGCATGATATAGTCTGTTGATGAAGTTTTCCATCTAATTGAATGACCCTAAATATCTTCAGATTTGTGGAGCCACAAAATGGTTAAAGAGTTGAGTCACGAGAGGCCTCTTCGGAGCTTCACGCTTGGGGCGTTTCATCAAGTCATAAATTTTAAAAAACTGAAACTAGAGTTTATCCGTTATCGCTTTTTCACCAACCTTTGAAATCATGAGACATGGTACACATGTACGTTTTGAATCTTCCTTGAGTCAACATTTGGCACCCTTCCTTGAGATTTTCATCTAAGGATTCACACAATTCCAATTAACACTCGAGACCCCCTGGCTTCGACACATCATCGAGAATGATGTCATCTTGGACACGTCACTACGGAGGATGACCTTTCAAAAATATAATGATGAGATAAATTCCAAATCCACAAAGAAACAAAATCGCACTTCGGAAATTCAGACGTTTATCATTCATCACATCTTGAAGTCTCTGAAGTCTGAACTTCTGAAACACTTCAAACTTGAACGGGGTTAATTAAAGATGAAAAATGATTATCCAATAACTAATTATTTCACGGTTTCGGGTTTCGAGAATTCTATCTCGAGCTACTATTAAACATCTCGAAGTCTGAATACCCAAAAACACTTAAAGTTAAAAACAATTAATTAATGTTTTAAACGAGATTATCTCAAAATTAATATTTTGTGAATTTGTGATTTGGAGATTTTCTAACCTGTTTCATCCAAATTTATCGATCGCGAACCACCGATATTAATGGCATTAATCACAAATATACATTAATGATTCTAATGTGGATTTAAGATCACCATCTATATCTTCTCATTAAGGTAAAGGAATTTATCGTTAGTAAAGGTATTCTCAAATTAATACGTCTGCTGGCACAGGGGCAGATGCAGGGTTCAACGCTTCAATAACGCACCAACAAAACCCTAACTACCAGCCCTTTCAACCACACCTTTGAAGCAGATGAAGTCTCACCCGAGGTAGATGCAGGGGGGGTTGCAGGACTCAGGTGTCTACAACCTAGCTGGGACACAAATCCGTGATCACAATACTTAACAGAGAACTTAGCAATTAACATTCATTAGTCTTTAATCCTTATTCACATCGCAGGTTAAATCCTTATTATATATCAGTGCAGTATTCATCAATATCTAAGCACATCTAACCATTCAACACATAGCATCTGAATTGATCTAGCATTCATTGACATCATAAATCACTATGCATTCATAGATATATCTATCATAACACTGCACTAAGAAAATAACAACATAAATCGCATTGCACAAAGCACATCGACACAAGATATACGTGGTTCACCCTAGTGTGGGGCTATGTCCACCAATCTGATTCTCTTCTTATTAGTCTCTTCCAATATTCTTACATGCACAGAGCCACAAAACCTACTCCGCATAGGACATGAGATCAGTGTGCACCTCGCCAGATCCTCCTTCCCCGAGTTAGGTCAAGGCACAAATCCCTACATAGTCTTTCTACACAAAGCCTCTTACAATCACTTGCACTTAGCTCTGCAATTCTTAACACAATATGCACAAAGCGTTCACAACTATTCTCACTTAGCAAAATCACACAGAATCACGCCTCTTACAGCATTCAACCGCTTATTTATACATTACAAAAGAGGCCTAAGCATGGGTAAACCCATGGGCCAACATCCCATACTCGTTACATAAACCCAAAAACCTAAAAATCCCGCAAAAGGGGTGAGATCCCGCAAGCTCTACTTCACCTAGGCGCTCCGTCTTTGATCAGCATGTCGAAGTCCCAAAAATGGTCAAACATGACAATGTTTCTCCCAAAACTTGGTCGAGGGCCAACAGGCCCCCAACACTCACCTATGACTCATCCTAAGTCACTTTGATCTGGGCAACACTACTTCAAAGGCCTCGAGCATAGCTTGAGCTGCCTCGACATGCTGCTTCGCTAGAGCCTCCTGATCAGAGAACCTCTAAATGACTTGCTCGATGACAGGCCCTTCCAGGTGTTGTTCCATTATGGAGAACACCTGTTCTAGCTATGATCCATGTCCCTCGAGTTCTTCAAAAAGGGTGCAGGCTTCATCCTGCACCAGCTGGAGTCTTTGTGTCACCTCCATAAATCTTCTCTAGATGGCATTGACATGCTACTGAACTACGCATTGCTCCTATGATCTTTTCATCTTCTCAATGGTCATAAGCTACTTCAACTGCACTTGCACAGCCGACGCCTATGGCTTCACCTCCTGGAGATGTGCCTCTATTGTCCTTAGTTCTGGGTCTTCTGCAAGGCGCTCGTAGGTCTATGCACTTCGGTTACTGAGTTTATTGCATTCTAAATCAAACAATTTGATTCTTTCTACTGCACTTCTGGAAGTTTCTTCCCTTTGATCTCACACTTCTTACAGAGTGCTCAGCACTGCTTGAAGTTCTAGCTCTGCTACTCTTTCTTGAAGCTGCTAGATAGCCTCAAGGAGCTTCCCTACTTGGCTCTCAGTTGTCTCTTCTTCCATCTGTGCCAAGCCTGACACAGAGAGAAGTGCTCTTTTCACTACCTCTTTAACTCTAATATTCTTTGCAAGAAAATTATCTTTCTCTTTCTGGATCTGCTCTCTGTCCACTTCGAACTTCACCTGGAGGTCCTCTTTCTCTTGTTGCACAACCCGAAGTTTCTCTAGGGCTTCCTCCTGTGCTTTCTTCAAGGCCTTTATGGCATTTTCTTTTTCTTCCCGTACTTGACGAAGGTGAGCCTCTGTAGAATCTTCTATCCTTCATACTTGGGTGGTCTCATCCCCCAATTCTACACCTTCTGATTATGATAGCAAAGTAGATATTGTGTGGCTCGAATAGAGAGCTTGTTGTACCCCTTTCAACTCCTCTTTGATTATGTTATACATCGTTTCTTTTTTTTCTTCATTTTGTTGCAAGATATCTTCTGAGGCATATTCTACAATGGTGATGATGAGATGGATATCATCCACCGTGAGTGCGTTCTGCGACTGAGGTTTACTAGCTTGGGACTTCTTCCGTGCTGAGGGTTTCTGCGGAGAACCCCTCCTTTTCTTGGACGTCTTTGCCACTGTAAGGGGATCCGTTGGCAGTGTTACTTCTCCCTTTTCCTACTTGTCTTATTCCCCTTCCTTCTCTTGGCTTACTTCATTGCCTCCTCCTCCTCCAGGTGAATCAGATGTATTTTCCTCCGATGCATTGTTTTTTTCCTGCACTTCTTCCTTCTTCTTATTTTTCCTTGCGTTGTTGGGTCCATCGTACTCATTTATGGTGACTACAGGGATTTCGATGAGGTTGGGGTTAGAGAGATCTGCATCTCTAACTAGTACAAGAAATTTTGTAGACCATTCCTTGGTTATCTCCTCCATGTCTTCCTCAGTCAATTTGTAATACAACTGCAACTCCTCCTTGTTTTCATCCCCGCGCGTGGTGATGTATATGAAGTGTCAGTCTATGTGGAACTTCACGAGTGGCCTAAACGGATGGAGTGTATTTGACGTCATTCAAGGAAAAGATTCAATTTCCCGCGTGAGCTATAAGTAGTAAGTGTGGAAGACAACGTTCAACTGCCACTGCTTCACCATATCACTTGAATACCACAAGGTGGTGAACCTCATGGCCAGTGGTTCTGATAGCTCGACTTCATGGAATGTTTCTCCCTCCGAAATCTCCCAAGTGAAAAAGGCAATGAGGATCAACAACCAGCTGAAGTGGAACTCATAGCCTTGGTCATGTGCTTCACGATAGTCCTTATCTAGATCATTGACGAGGTATCTCACCCAATTCATCTACATGCCCTCAATGCACTTCCCTGCGAGGTTGATGATGAACCCCATGACTTGTGTTGGTCTATTCTTCCTGATGAGCTTACCAGCGATCAACTGGAAAGCTAGGAGCACTGGGCCATTCTGGATGGAGGATACCTTGTAGCCTTGCTTCCCTTTCTCCACATCACCGTATCCTTCTTTTATTCACTGCGCTAAGGAGAAATCTAATGTCTTTCCAGGGTAGAATTTCTGAGGGTCTAGTCCCTGCATGCTTAATCCAGTGATCCTGTGGATCAGCGTCGGATCCACAGTGATGCACCTATCCAACCACAGGTACCTTCCATGGAAGCACGACATGAGGAGTTTAACGCATGCTTTAAGCTCTTTATGTATGTCAAAGTGTGGGATCTTCATGACATTCAGGATCATGGACCTCGCAATGTCCATGGTCCATGGCTAGGGAACTATCTTTGACTTATTTCCAAACATCTTTTTTAGGTAGCGATATAGTGAAAGCATCGCATAATTCTTCCTATCACCGAGGTTAAAATCACTTATCTTAAGAGCTAGGATCAGTCCCAACTGCGGTCCTACTACATGTATCCCCTTTGGGAGGTATCCAGTGATGACTATGTACTCAAATTCTCTTAGGACTCTTTCATTACTAACTGTGCCAACCAAAGGTGGGATGTAGTCAGGAAAGACCGACAAGATCTGCTTTGTGTTTGCCAAATCATTGTGGTGCTTGCCTCTCTTATCTATCGCAGTTCAAGAAGGCCCAGATTGACATGCAGTCGAGGGGGATACTTGCAATCCTCTCGTCGATGAGGCCTATACTCCTACGGACATAACTTTCTCAACCATAAGGTCTATTAGGATCTCCTCTGAATACTTCTCTACGGCGCTATGTTCACCCGACATACACACTCATGGTCAATTATCTCAGGTAGGTGAATGGGTGCTCAAGGTAAGTAAAATGGGTGGAGAAGCCTCAAAATCATAGCGTGGTAGAAATCAGTTCTCTGTTAGCTCGGATAATCACAATTTTCAAAAGTGTCCCCGGTGAGGCATTCGATGGATTAAATAAGCAACGTCATAATGGACTCCTCCAATGGGTAGGAATTCCTCAATCAATACGATTCCATCTGTTGTGGTGCAGTCCCAATGGTCCAATGGTGATATTTCTGGCAATAACTATGTTTCTAACCATTCTGTAATGTCGTTCTAACATTTAGACACCTCCAACGATCATGTAGCTTCACCATGGTGAAGTGTCATTCTCTGATGTTCTGGTATTCCGGCGAGGTTCCAGTTCTACAAGCCTTCCTTCTGCGAAGTCCTCTCTGGAACTACCTATGATTTTTCTAACTTTTCTTTCTTCTTACTGAGCTTTCTAGCCTTCTTTCCTGTGATTTGAATCTTTGGATTCCTCTTTCCATTCTTGTTCTTATATTCTCTTAGCATAGTGACTTCGCGCTACTGAGGGTCTTTCACAGGGTTCGAGGGTAATACTTCTTCTCTTACTGTTTCTATGGTAGGTTCTCTTCTCTCCTACATGGATAGGTAGTGTGAGCCTTCTTGCATTCTTTCAACCTCGACAGCCTTCTGCCGCTTCGACTTGTCCTCATGTTCTTGTATTAGTCTCGCTAGTTTTCTGGTTATAAAGTCCCTTAGTTCTTGCTTCTTCTGTTCTGTGGCTTCCTCTTCCTCTTTCCTTCGGATATGATCTTTCTCAATCCAGGTCCTTCCTAGCAAAGTGCAAAAGGAGTGTTGTTCTCAACAAACTTATTGACCTCAAATTCTTCTTCAATCGATGTTCCATGGGAAATCATAGGTACATGAGTAATTCTTCCACATAGGGTTATCATCTTTCCTTTAAAAAAGCCTATCCCTCCCAATGAAGGAACCATAGCAGGCTTTCCTAAAATTTTCCAAGTACTTTCTGTCATAATTTTCAACTGTGTTTCCTCATCCAGTACATAGTCTATGTCGAAGTCTCCTATTCTTATTTCTATACACTTCTTTTCTTTTAAGATCTCTGGTAAACTAATGTCTCTATGACCATTCAATGTTTCTTTCATCTACAATAATATAGTCTCTAATTCTTTTTTATTCTTTAGCATATCCTTAGTTTCTTGACCTTCTTCATGGTTTTCTTGTCTTAGGTTCATCTTTTCAACTTTAGAAATAATTCTAGGGAAATCCAAAACCTCATGACCAACATCTTTAAAAAAAAGACAAATAGGACCTCCACCAGGGCATTCCTTAGCAAGATGTCCTGGTCTTCTGCAATTATAACATAGTGTCAATCCTCTCTTTCTTTTAAACAATCCCCAACCTTTTATGTACTGTGCATTGGGGTCACAATGATGGACCTGTAAAAAATTCTTTCTAAGATCCTGCATCCACTTGTTAGTCCAAAAATTCTTTCTATGCATAGGAATAACATATATTTCACTATTTCTATCAGATCTATTCATATCAAATATTTTTTCTTCTAGATATGCCCTAGTTTTCAGACTAGGACAAAATCTATCAAGCATACCTAAATTCATACTTTCGAAACAAAACATTTCCACTTATCTTACCTTTAACAGAGCACAAAGATTTAAGACCTTACCTCTTTTCTTCAGATCTGGCTTCTCTTCTTAGCATAGAGCTTCACAAGTCAAGTATAATACTGGGCACTACAGCAACAAATATATGCGCATAACTTTCTCTTTTCTTTAGTTCCCAGCAATCACAGTTTTAGGTCTCGGCAATCACAGTTTTAGGTCCCGACAACAAAACCATTTGTTGGCATAGGGGCAGACCTAGGCTTCAACACTTCAACAATGTACCAACAAAACCCTAACTATCGGCACTTTCAGCAACACCTGCGAAGTAGATGAAGTCTCACCCGAGGTAGATGCAGGGGGTTTGCAGGACTCAGGTGTCTACAACCTAGCTGGGACACAAATCTATGATCACAATACTTAATAGAGCACTTAGCAATTAACATTCATTAATCTTTAATCCTTATTCACATCGCAGGTTAAACCCTTATTATAGATCAATGCAGTATTCATCAAGATCTAAGCACATCTAGCCATTCAACACATAGCATCCGAATAGATCCAGCATTCATTCACATCATAAATCACTAAGCATTCATAGATCTATCTATCATAACATTGAACTAAGAAAATAACATCATAAATCACATTGCACAAAGCACATTGACACAGGATATATGTGGTTCACTCCAGTGTGGGGCTACATCCACCAATCTGCTTCTCTTCTTATTAGTCTCTTCTAATATTATTACATGCACAGAGTTACAAAACCCACTCTGCATAGGATAGGAGATCTTTGCACACCTCGCGAGATCCTCCTTCCCTAATTTAGGTTAAGGCACAAATCCCTACATAGTTTGTTTGCACAAAGCCTATTACAATCACTTGCACTTAGCTTTGCAATTCTTAACATAATATGAACAAAGTGTTCACAACTATTCGCACTTAGCAGAATCAGGCCTCTTACATCGTTCAACCGCTTATTTATACACTACAAAAGAGGCCTAAGCATTTGTAAACCCATGGGATGACATCCCATACTCGTTATATAAATCCTAAAACCTAAAAAGCCGCAAAAAGGGGCGAGATCCCGCGATCTTTGCTTCGCCTAGGCTCTTCATCTTCAACCAGCATGTCGAAGTCCCAAAAATGGTCAAACGCGGCCAAGGTTCTCCCAAAACTTGGTCGAGGTCCAACAATGCCTAAGGTGAATAAAGACACTTTATTTTGAATTCCATTTTCATTCTCACATAATAACAAGTTTTATCCAACTGAGAAGCTCACACACTCTCCTCTAACAGGTGACCCAATTCCAGTTTCATCTATATCATGGCACCACGAAAGATGGCCAAAGCAGCTGGTGAAAGTGTAAACCCGAATATAGATGCTTTTTTAGACGCATCACCGAGAGCCATAGATACTGTGAAATCCTGGACACAGGTGCTCGAGATTCTACAATATGAGATCATAAATTTCCCAGAGTATTCAGGAAAAGAAGTAATCGAAACTCATGCAACCAAGCTCAAGGACATAACTCAGTCAGAGCTACACAAAATAGCCACGTGACCTAGGCTCATGATGTATATCAACATGATAGGTTGGGCCCTGGAGAATGTTGACATTGAAACCAGGAGAATTTGAAATTCACAGAAGGTTGTTGTTGGGTATTTTTGATCGAAGTATATACATGTAATGTATAAATTATCCTCTGTTTTTAAATATAGTTACAATGCTACATTTATAATGGAGTTTGACAAACAAGAGTGCACGCAATATGGAAACAATTACCCTGATTTAGTCAAGGACTGGTGGGGGCACCCTGAGAAATTCTGAGAAGACACTCATGGAATATATGCCACGACATCGTTAGACGCCCATATGATTTATGTGGCTATGATGTTATGTATAATTTTCGGGAAGAAGAGCTCTGCTCACTTCCTGTTTCCATGGGTACCAATCATGCATGAAGTGGCATAGGGCTACTCTTTCAACTGGGCCAAGATGTTATTAGACAACCTGGCTAAGGAAATCACAGAGTACCAGTCGATGAAGTCAAAAGGGAAACCTTCCCCTTTCTATATTTCAACATACATCATGGATGCCATTTTTTTTATGAGTCCTTTCCCATTGATGAGTTGGAGCTGGACACCAACCACCACTGAGCCTATTCATTTCTATCACTCCAAGTTGTGGGAGGATAAATCCAGAGATTTATTCTATGAAATATGTCATTATGTAGTGGTGTCAATTCATGTAGCCCTGTATAGTTGTCTACCTCCTATAATTTCATACATAATCATGGCTAACATAGGAAAAATAATAGACTGGTATATTGAGGAAAACATTTCCTATATTAGGGTTTTTGGGTGCTCGGCTCCCCCCCATGTTGTCCCAAATTTTTTACCAGATCGGTTGGTATACCGAGAGGTGGCTTATCAGACCGTAATAGGGGGCATCAATAAAGAATTGAAATTGGCCCAGAAAAAGGTATGGCCAACCTTCCCTCTTCAGGTTGGTATGTTTTCATTGTTAGATTTCGGCCATTCGAAAGTAGAAACTATGACTTTAGAATACATCAAGTTAGTTGATATTGAGTTTAAGAGACATGATCCCTATAAGATCGTGGAAACTCACCTGGCTCAACACAATTTAAATAAGTATGTGCATGAGTTTTCCCCACAGTATGAAATATTCAGGGGAGCCAAGTCATATGAGGAAGTGTTGAGAAGAGTCCGAACTCTGTCTCTAGATCAACTAACCAATTTTTACATTTTTCAAAAACACAGAAAAAATAGTTTTCCAAAGGTATTACAGGGAGAACCAACAACACTTTCACCTACACAGGAAGCTACACCTCATGGTTTGGAGGCAGGAAGTTCCGACAAACAGAGTACTGAGGAGAATCCAAAGAGTGCCAAAATATTAATGCAGAAAGTGGAGACTTCAATGTCAAATCCACCAGGTACTCAAACAAAATCTCATATTGAAGCTTTTCTAAAAAAGGAGCAGGAGGTTTCTCCTTCTACACCAGAAAAACCAGTTACCGATACAACAAAGAAACAAACGTCCATAGAGATAGGTAGCCCCATTTATTCATTAACACCTTTACAGTCAAGTCGAGGAGATCCCAATTATGAAGTCATATTTATAGAGGATCTTACTCTGATTTCAGTCAAAGAAATGCCTCCTTCGGTCTTATTTTTCAACAAGAAGAGGAGGGCCATAGTTAAAAGAGAAACCCATCAAAAGATGGTGGAATAGTCAAAAGGCACATAATGTTATATGATGGACAGGGACTAGATGATTCCGAATTTGCCTAGGAAATGGCAGGATCATTAGGTGCTTTTGCCACGTCCAACCAGTGTTCCATAGAAAATCTAGATGAGTAGCTGAAACAGAGGAACCTGTTGGTAAGGAAATTGAAAGACCATATGAAGACCATATATTGGGACGTAAGAAATAAGATGGATAGACATCAAATCCAACAGCTGAAAGATAACCTCGACGAACTCCATCAAAATTCACAGGCCAATAGAGGGTTGGTCACTCAATAGGAATAACTAATAAGGAAATTACAAGCCAAGATAGACTTGGTTGAAGGTATAATAGTAGAGATGACAACTTTCCAGGCTCAAGCACTAGAAGTACATGAAAATCTAGAATCAGCCCAACAAGATCTTTTTACAAAAGTGGAAGCCATTCAAAATTGCTACTGGGTGGTAGACCTTTCCCAAATAACATTTACATTAAAGAAATGGAAGCACGTGCATATCAAGCTAAGTTTCAGGAGGCTATCTTTCTAGTACCAAAATATAATGTATCAGAAGTTCCTCGATTATCTCTTTCTGAGAAAACCATAGGCAACATAATTTTGAAGGCTTGGGAAACAAATCTAGCTGAAAGAAACAGATTGGCCAGAGAGGTAAATGAATCTTTAATAGAATCATTATATTGACTAGACAAAGGGATACTTGATGTTGAAGTAAATATTATGTCTGAAGCTCAGGGGAAGATTGACATAACAAAGAACCAATGTAATTATAGGACAAGCAAAGAAAAGGCCATGATGATCATCCAACAAATGAACCAAATTGATCTTATCCAAATAAACAAATGGATAGTAAACCCAATATCACAGTTACAGGCCACATCTTTGGGAGAAAAGAAGACACAGGAAAGGTTTCCTCAGGTAGAAAAGAAGTTATGGATCTTTGAAGCAAACGAAGCAACTGCACCTTCTGGGTTGGTGGTACAGTTAGTGAGTAGATGCATCCAATGTGTCGAATATGGGAAAGAAGGCACATCTGGAAACAAGTAAGAAAATCTATACTGTTTCAGGATAAATCTGTAAGTGCGGACACAAACCGATCTCCCTAGATCCACCTAGATCTAGAACAAAACAGGATAGAATATACCGCTTTCCCTAGATCTAACTATTGAATTAAATTGGAAGTGAGAAGAAGATATGTACCTTGTAATCGCTTCCTTGGTCTTTGTTGTTCCTTGCTTCGCTCCAGCGCTCTTGTGCGGTCAAGATCAAAACAACACAAACCAACTAAAGTGAAAGCAAATAATATATCCAATAGCTAATCTATGCATATGATCAAGGAGTTATGCAATAAAGTAGATCTAACTTTATGGGAAAGAAACATATTACTGTATCATATTAATAGAAAGTGAAACTTACAACCTTGGCCTTGATGTCGTAAGGTCCCTTCCAACT
>ML785132.1:654014-679396 GCA_009831015.1 Picea engelmannii | reverse complement strand
AGTTGAAGAGGATAAGGTGAGGAGGTTAGGATGATCCCACTAAATCATGAAAGTGAGTAAGATCCAAACCATTCGGATGCCACCTCACCATGGAAGTTTCTCCTTCTAGAAGATTCGAGAAAACACTCGTTTTTCCCACGTGTTGGCATTCTCACACCCTAGCTATAGTGAAACCTGCGAACTTTTCGCACCCTGGCTATAGTGAAACCTGTGAGAATTGGTCATTCTCGCACCCTGCCTATATAGCAACCTGCAAACTTCCTTTTTTATAAGGTTTTTACATAGGAAAATGCAACTTCTTTTCTCAGGAAAAGTTCTTCTCCCTTCTCTCTTCAGGAACTCAGGCCACTGACCCCTCTGAAGGCAACAGATAGGTTTACATCATTAACGATCATAGGGATGATGAAAATAATGTGTAACATGTACATACTACTCATACAAGACAAGATCAGATTCTACCTATCTCCAGGCTAAAGGATGAGGAGAAGAAATGTCTCTGCCAACAGACAAAGAGACAGAGGAAAAGGCCAATGGAACTTTTCAGTTTTACATATGTAATATTTACTATTTTTAGAAATTATGAGAAGTCCAACCATTTTGAGTTGAGACCATTTTGTATAAATATATAGATTGAAGACTTATCATAGGCTTCTTCTTGCTGATTGTAATAGAGAAAACTCTCCTTATAGAGTATTAATACAAGTGCAGATAGAGGTTCCAAGTTTTGTTAAATCTAGGTTATGTATTTCTTTTGTTTTCCATTTCTCAACATTTATTTATGTATTCCTTGATAAATGTTTGGTTCCAATTTACTACAACAACTACTGTAATCACAAGGTCTCAATAATTTATTAAGTCAGTAGTTTTTCCTATGCATTTACTGTGAGTAAATCAAGACATGCTTGTTGTGTATATTACTGCATTTTATATGTTATTCAAGGTTACACTATCTCTTTTCCTCTACTGCAAACAAGGTAGGAATCTTTAGTAATTGATTCCCTGCTCTATTTTATAGTTTTTTATTTTCATCTCATACCATTCGATATTGAAAATTCGGCTCAGATACGAAATACGACCTCTGTGCTGTCAAACTGTTAATTTGATTTAAGAAATTTTTCTCATACAACTAAGGTAGGAAAATCACTTTAAAACACACTCTCTTAAAAAAATTTGTGATGCCTAACGTTATTCTTTGAGCCTTAAGTTTAATCTCAAGAACAACATCTTTTTGGCACCGTTGCCAGGGACGAAGAAGCAAAGTTATTTTTCCCTGGGAGAACGACAAGGTAAAATTATGTCTTTGATAGTGAACAAAGATTGAACACTGAATTAAGGATATTTTTATTTTTCACTTGGCGACTCCACTACAGATAAACTGGAATTCAATCGAAAGAATACCAAAAGCAACCCAGACGATAGGCATACTACACTTGTATCCGATCCCAAAAATTTATTAAAGCCAAAGGGATACCTCAAGTCGAATACCGCATCGGAAAGTAAAAAATACCAACCCAAAGTTACCCAAGTCAATACTAAGGTTCCGGTTGAAGAATTAACTCTGGAAGAGAATTTAAAAAAAACACCCTCTGCAGAGGCCTCAACTAGCAAGCCCAAGGTTAGATGTGAAGACTCGAAGGTAATCATACTCGAAATAAAGATTGATATTGATCCTTCTAATACTCTTAATGGTATAAAAAAAAGAGCCTCCTATTTACCCATTATCATTAATACTCTGACTACCTCACCCTTTCCCAAAGTAAAGGTTTTGGTTCTATGAAACCCTGAAGAACGCATTATATACCCTGACTCGGCTCATGTCGGTTCACCGATTTACACATCCTGTGAGTCCGAGGAAACCAGTCCACATTTTCCTTTCCCTCCTCTTCTAGACTTTGCATCTTCTAACGATCATTTTCTAGATTTCCCTTCGCCATATCCTGAGGCAGATGAAAGGTCACCACTTCGGTCCCCATAAGTTTTTGAAAACCCTCTTTTTAAATCTTGAAGTTCATCTCCCAGACTTTCGATGCCTATTGTTGGAGGAGGTGACGCCGGAGGTGGAGGAGGAGGTGGCACTGGAGGAGGAGGCGGTCAAGGGCCACCCCCACCCCCTAGAATTTTTGCCAAGGTAGAATCTAGATATTCTCCTTTGGTCCTTCCTCCCGTTCTTCATGATTTACCTGAAAATTATATGAAGAACTTACCAAAATGTTTGGGAGAAGGAGATTTAACTACCACAGAGCACAAAACAAATTTCAATCAGTTCACGGATATCCTTGGCATTGAGCATGAGGATTTTTACTCAAGGCTTTTGGTGCAAACTTTTAAAGGACAAGTAAGAATCTAGTTTCAAGGGCTCCCAGTAGGTTCCGTAAGGTCTTATGACGAGCTATAAAACGCTTTCTTAAGACAACGAGGAGAAAAGAAGGACCATTTATATTATCTGAGTGAATTTGGGGATCTAAGAAAAAGGAATTTTGAGTCGGTTCTCGAATTTACTCAGAGGTTTAACAAACTCTACCATAAGATCCCAGCCGACGTTAAACCCTCTCAACCTGCGGCAAAGGTGGCTTTCGCGGGAGCTTTTGAGCCTGACTTTGCCTTAATTTTAAGAGAAAGAAGATCTGCTAGTCTGGAAGGAATGCAAGACGATGCCATAGAAATCGAATCAAACATGATGTCATCTAGCAAACTAAAATCCAAGGTTGAGATATGAAACAATGAACCTAAATGTTTCAGAGAACAAACAGGACCCTCCGGATTTGGGAAGTCTACGGAAGAAAAAATAGATGACATGGCTAAGATAATCAAAGATTTGTCAAAAAAATAAATATAGAATGGAATTAGACCAAGCTAAACCTGATCCATTCCCCCAAAAATATTTTAGGAGAAATCATAACCCCCGGACCCAATAGAGACAAGTAAAAAACAGAGATAAAAAAATACAAGCTTTGTTTAAAACAAATTTTTTTATTGGGGATGATATGCATAATTATGAGGGTTTAGAAGAGGATATAAACAACCTTAGTGATGAAGACCAATAACTTCATCTAACTAGATATGATTACGAAAGATCTCTAGACCAAGAGCCCCTGTTTAGTAACGAGGAAAGTATAAATAATCTAGGAGAGTCTGTATATTAAGGAATCGTCGACTCCATAATAGTTGAACTTGAACAGAAGTATAATTTAAGGCCCAAAGAAACAAATACTACAAGTGTTCCATAAAAAAATATTCTATTAAGAAACAAAGTGAATGAGGCAGTTGTTACTAAACCACTAGTTGAAAAACAATCTGCCCAAACCAAAACAGTTGAAACCAAAGTGACACAAACTAAGAAAAATGAGAATATAGAAATGCAAACTTCAACTAGGAAAAGTGAAAAAAAAACTGGAGGTTTTAGTTTAGAAAATGAAATAAATAAAATTAAAATCTCCATGCCCCTGGCTGAGCTTGCCAAGAATCCGATTTATAAAAAACAGCTCGCTAAAATGATTAATTTTTTTGATGCGGAATGTCATGCAGACATAGTAAATTTACAGGATGAAAATCCTATGATTATGTTTGGTCTGCACATTGAAAATGCTAAGGATTTTGTAGCTCCTTTTTATATTACCTTAACTGTGCATGATCACTTACTTCATAATTGCATGTTAGATTTGTTGATTAAGGTTGGTTGTCATTGATGTCAACCCTTGAAGAAAGCTTAGTAGCACAAAGGTTTGGGTAATGGACCAAAGTTTGTTTGATGTAAAGATGAATCATTATTGTCTTTTCATGGTTGATAATAAGTACATATGTATGAACTCTAAAGTGGTCCCCTTATGGTGAAATCCCTCATGGGAAGACGCTTTGTGGATTGATTTATCCTAGAAGTATGGTTAGAGAACCCATGCTTATTTGTGGAATAATGAGATGAAGGTCAGTGAAATTGTTAGTGAAACTATCCTATATGGATAGTTCTTGTCATTCCATTTCCGGTGGTATTTGGAACATCACATAACTCCTCACAGTTAGAGAGTTATGGCCATGAGAAGTTGGAGAACCCAGGTTTGGGTAATGGACCCAACTTTGTTTGATGGATAATGGTATGAGTTTTGATATATTTTCAGGTAATACTGTTCTATATGGATGGTACATGTCATTCCATTTCTAGTGGTATGTGGAACGTCACATAACTCCTCACGGTTTGAGAGTTATGGCCTTACGAAGTTGGATGACCCTCTTATGTCATCTAGAAGCCCCAAAAGGTCAAAGTAATCAAAGTGGTTTAAGAGATTTTAGAAGTTAAATAATAAAGTGAAGTGATGAGTGTACTATAATTCAAATTGAATACAAAATAAATTATTTAAATAATAAATTTAATGGAGAAAATATAAGTGGGTTAACCCTAAAATAAGGAAAGTGGGCAAAGTGACCTAGAAGATGTTTTTAAGGAAGCTACTTGGAGAGTATAAATAAGAGGCAAGGCTCTCTCATTTTAATCACACTTGAGCATATTGAATACCTATAGGTGTCTGAGGTAACCAAAGGATATCTAAGCTGAATTTCTGAGGGAAGGTGAAGAAAAGAAGGCCGGAATTCAAGGAAGGATAAATTCTTTTGATGATGCTTTCTAAGGTATGTTATTTACAGGTCATCTCACCATTTTCACAATAATTTTTTTTCTAGAATGATTCAGATGATGAAATTGCTATGCCATTGAGGAAACATATCCAAGTATATTTGGTAAAATATTTATCTTGTGGGTCATTGAATTTTGGAGTTACACTCCGTGGAAAATAGGGTTTGTGGCTAGTCCTGAAACTAGTCAAAAATAGGTGTTTCGGGTAAAAACATCATAACGTTTTCATAACAGATCCAAATTCAATAAGACCAAATGTGTTGGTTAGAGTACCATCTGTAGTATCCTTTGTAAAAATTTTATATTTATTCAACAAACATTCCGTTTGGGGAACGCTCTACAAGGTCACTCTCTAGAATAAGCCAGAATTCAACAAAGTATGCCATTTTTCTATAACTCATTTTCTAAGAGGTTCCAAGTAGTGAATCCTGGAGGAATTTCATAAAACACACTGAAGAAAATTTTGTATCAATTTCATATATTTATTCATTACAGGTACAAAGTTATCATCATTTCAAGTTAGGGTTGTTGACTAATCCAAAACTAGTCATGTGAGACTAAAGAAACGTTTGATGAAGATGCTAGTCTCTTGTTGTCAAAGTTAAGGAAGTTTTGCAGGTATGTGATCATATACACCAGGTCTATTATAGAGTTAAAAATCATATTTGGATGATGAAATTGATGAGAGATTTTGGTTAAGGTACATGTTGGGTACATGGTTGAGACAAGTAGTTGATGAGGTGACACATACATGAGGTGTATAGTTGATGATGTTGGTACATATTGATGAGTCATAGTTGATGAGTAGTTGACAAATGATTGGTACATACTTGGTACATGTTTGGTTTCACTTTTTTATGGTACATGTCGATTACAGGTTGTTTGGTACAGGTAGGTGCACGGTTGATTCACTTGTTTATGGTATAGGTTGATTACAGGTTGAGGTGCAGGTTGATGCATGGTTCAGTTTTATTAGTACAGGTTTACAACAATATATCTTGTTGTGCTACTTATATGTTTAGTATAATGCACTCATTAATTATCAATCCGAGATTCGTAATCAACAGAGTTACAAGACACCAGTAAGAAAGGTAATTCTAATGTCATGAGTATAGAACCATTCTAGATTAAGCATGCTGGAAATAAAACAAACTAGCAAATCAAAACACACTTTGGTTGTCTTTCACAGAGAGGATATCTACTCCATTATGGCACATGCAAGTATGAGATGGAGTTATTTTGACAGATCTACTCTGCTATCTGACCCAAAAAACTAACTATGCAATCACACTTTTGAAAGGGAAATCACACATCAATCATCAAGACATAGCATGGGTAGTTCAATAGTCAATATATTGAGTATTTTGTGGTTCACAATGTGTTTTTGTAAACTTCACTAGTTCTCCTTCAAATATGTCTGACTACTGCTACCAACATTTATGTCCATGAAACAAAATCAACTTCATAAAAACAGAAACATAACATATGAAAAAAAGAGTAAATAAAGATCTCCAAACAATCGTATGATCAAAATCCTAGTCTAAACTATACTGCTATCATCTGAAAGAATTAAGATTCAGCTAATCTAACATCTATACTATTGAAATCAACTACTAACACTAGTCTATAAGGATTCTAACCTTTGTTGGGTGGTGGGCCATTGCCGCTTCAACAGGTCAACGACTAGAGTCTACAGTAAGATTTCTTTCAATCCACACATTCCTCTTACTTAAATTTCAAAACATAGTATTAAACTATGCTAACAACTCAACTCACATTCATTCATAAATGATCAAGACCTGGAAATAATTGACATCCTTCTATTAAAACTTCAACTTAGAATGTGTTCTACAATATGTAATGTTGCTTCACATACTGTGTTATGCTAACTCTCTACCACCTCCACCATCCTTGCCATGAATATTTAAACAATCTTAGTCGTGAAACACAAGGAGGTGAAATCTTTAGCAAATCAGTTAATTGTCAAATTTATATATTCGGTTACATATTTTAAGCTTCATCCTCATGACATGAAGTGTATGAGGATGAAGAAATAGACAAACAATCTTATCATAACCTTGCTAGATCTTTAATGATTCAGCAAACATCCAACAATTATCTTTAGTACGATATGGAGCTAAACTTGGTATATTCTTCTTCCTATATCGGTACCGGATCGTGACAGGTGAGATTTGGTAAATGGTATCAGATCCAAATAGTGCACAAGTGCTTAGTACCGGATCGCGATAGTTTGCAGTCGTTGGTACCGGATCGCGACAGGTGAGATTTGGTACCGGATCTGAATGGAAGGTGCGCTTGGTATCAGATTCAGACAGTGGCTATCTGGCGCATAAGTACTAGATGGCTGAGCTGGTACAGAAAAGCTAGACTCATCTAGAGGTCAAAGGTTATAAATGGAAAATTGAAACATTAGTACATGAAACATTTAGTCTCCTAGCTCAATAAACCACAAAAATGCATGAATTAATTATAATTTACCTTATGACCTCATCAATGGCTAATGGTAGTGTTCTTTGTCATTTATCCAAGCTTAGGTAAGCCAAAAAGGTATAGATGAGGAGTATAATAGGGTAGTGGGGATGTCAATTTAGAGGCTCAACATTCCCCCATGCCAAAACCATTGCATGTCCTCATGCAACTGAAACAAACCCAAAATTTTTCAAAATTTGAGACTCCATTCTTTACTTCAAAATTAGAAGTCTCTTCATGGTCATCTTGAAGTTGCTGGCTAGTTGCTTTCAATTGATCGTTTTCCTTTTTGATATACTTGTCCAATAGTTGGTATTCCTTCACTTCTTGTTTGAGTTCCTGGTTTTTTTTTTGCAGCTCCCCAATCTTTTTCTTCATCTGTTATTTTGTTAAGGTCCTTGTTGACTCCATTGTTTCTGGCTGAATGTATTCTCTTTCCTCCACTTCCTCCCTCATCCCACATAAAGTAATAGTGACTTGTTCCTCAGTCAAACTAGGGATGCCATCCTGGACTGACAGGTCTTCCAAAGGGGAGGTAAGATCTATTGGATCTTCATGTGTATGAGGACTGACAACTACTTTTCCTTTCTTTGCCATGCTCCTTGTGGTTCTTTTACAAGGGGGTACTGGATCAGGGGTGCTCACAGGCTTCCTTTTCTTCTTTTCTATTTGTGGAATGGTTACAGAGGATTGTTCTATAGACTGTTCACTTTTATTTTCTGAGCTATTCTTCCCTTTCCTTACAGTTTTTGTCTTATGACCCTTCTCCTCAAGTGCTACTATTGAAGTCTCCTCTACTAATTTGGTTTTACCTTTTGATTCTTGACCTTTAAAAGTCTTATTTACTGTGGAAGAGGGCTCTTCTTGTTTACTAGCTTTTTCGTTTTGGCTCACTGTTCTGGATGATGATGGAGTTGCCTTATCTTTCTTGCCCTTTTTCTTTTGAGGTTCCTTATCTTTCTCTGGATCAAGTTGGGCTTCCTCTACAAGTTTGTTTTCTTTGGGAAGGTGTTGAGTGATGAGGATTTTCCAGCTAATCCTTTGCTTCCTAATTTCATGTAAAACTAACATCTTAATAAGACCTTGATGGTAAATTCTAGTCTTCTCAATTATGGATAGGGATTTGACACCTCTTACCATCTTGTTCAGACTCATCCATAAAAAATATGGGAAATCAATTCCAGGGCCTCCTTCAAAGTTTAATAGAAGCCTAAGATGATATATGAAGGTTACAACATACCTGACCTCACAAGTGAGGAATCGTTGAAAACTAGCAAGCATTGGATGATACTCTTCCTTGATATAGTTCCTAGGGATCCCCTTTTTCCAATCAGGGTGTTGATGGTCTTCTTTCAAAAATCGTTGGCACCTTTCCTTGTTGATTCCTACTCCTTTGAAATACTTGTCTCCTCTGTTAGGTAATCTCGTGACCTCCCTTAAAGTTGCTTCATTGATTGTTAGTTGCAGATTGCCTATATGCACAATCTCTTCATCGTAACCCTGAATAAATGCATGAGATACCTTCTCATGCTAGTCTATGAATTTCTCAAAAAGTGGAATCCATCCCAATCTAGCATACTTCTCTCTACACAGTTGGAACACCTCGTTCTCTCTATAAATCTGGAAGACTGGTTCATGTCTACTTACAACCATCTTTATAAATTGTGAGAAAAAAATCGAGCTGTAGTGCAAGGATTTAGTTAGCTGATGAGGGTAAGGGTTTGGTACCGGAGATCGTAGGGAGAGGTAAGCTTGAAAATGGAGAAAGGTTGGTAACAACAAAAGATATGGTGATGGCATTGCTAATTCAAATGATGAGTTTAAGTAAAGATGCCACAAAGGGAAATTAAGACAAGATGAGGCTCATCTGGATGGCTTCGCCACCCATATAATTCATTTCATTTATGCTCATTTAGCGTAATGATGGGGATGGAACGTTGGGTGTCGAAGCATCATTGTTGTTTGGGATAGGTGATTGGACCTCTGAGCGGTGAATTTAATGTTGAATCATGGCTCATGACACAAGATAAGTTCGTGATTTGGTTAAGGATGAAGCACGTTCGTGGCCCATCATTACTAGACATGCTTCATATTCATACTTTTTATGTGATTTTACCCTCAATCATTTTCGAGCGCTTATGTGATGAGAGGATTGATTAAGGTTAGGCATATTGGTGTGAGGGATAGGTGCATGGTTTTAACACTAAGTTCATAAGATCTAGTATACATTTTCATACCTATTGTAGTTTTATAAGCAAAGGAAAATAAATAATACCATGTTAGCTTTGCTTTTACCATTGTATGATCAATACCCATAGCACATGCGACTGCCTTTGTATTTGAAGCTTGTATATTGTCAGAGTTCATCTTTTTAGGTTGGAGTTTTCTAGAAGCTTGGTACTAGAATTTCATGTACTTCATGAAACTTGTTTATTCTGTGCTTATCTTCTTTTGTGTCTGTTTTTGCAGGGTTGGAGGGTGATCATGCTGGTTTCTGAAGATGAGATGTGAGTCTGAAAAAGAGTTCTGAAGGGGCTCTTTGACCCTCCCCCATGCCAAGTATGTTGCATATCCTTATGCAAGAAGATTCAACACTTTGTATCATAATGGAGAAAAGATGATAAGAGAAAAGAAACCAAATCAAATTCCAGAAGTACATTTATCACCTAGCATATGATCACATGCCTAAAAAAAATAAAATTGAAATTTCCTTTCTTTTGATGACTTATTAATAAGGGTAGCATTCAGCAGTGAAAACAGGGAGGTTTTTTTTTATATTTTTGCCAGAAGAATAGATCCAACCTAACTTGCTTCAGAGATTTACTACCATTAGATGTTATGGATAAATTTCATAGTATAAGTAGACTAGACTCCCTAGTTAGGGCTCCACTCTTAAGAAGTTTCCTTCTTAGGTAATGTAGGATTTAGATGTCAGACTGGTAAAGTTGACTTAGGGTAATTCTCAAATGGACATTTGCTTGTAATAATTATCTTTGTTTAGTAATCTAGAGTTGTATCTCATAAATGTTAACAATGAGCTTTGCTTGTAGTGTTCATCTTTTAGATGATAAAAGTGGATTTTTCAATCAGACAAGTATAGATGAGACATTTCTCAACCAAAACCCACTGCCAGCAAGCCTGTTCAATACTCCGATGGGGTAGTTGTGATAATTAGTGAGAGACATCGCTTCCCCAGGCAAAATTCTCCATTGCCAACAAGCATGTTTAGTATCCTGATGGGTTTTCCTAGTCATACCACAGAACAGTACCCGCTGCCAACAGACCTGTTCAGTATCCCTACGGGTTAGTCTCTTAAACCCTTTTTCCATCAGAGGCTTCTTGTCCATAGTCATCTATTTCGATTTTATTAAAGAGTGTTTTTGTATGGTTATAGGGGAGGCTCGTCTGAAAACCTTTTTACAGGATGGAATGGTATTGGGTTGGAAGGTGTATTCTCTTATTTGGATGTCTTTAAAGATTTGTCTGAAGAAAAATAAATAAACTTTTGTATTGCACATTGGATCCAGATGTATAATTTTATCTGCGCTTGTCCATAAGAGAATGACCTAAAGTTACCTTAGGGTATTGATACATCCTCTTCCATAAAAGTTTTCCTAGTGTGCCCATGACAGAGAGTGTTCATATACTCATATGTTACTCTTTAGAAAAGATAATCCAATGAATACTATTGAAGTCTAGTTAGGGTGAGATAGTTACTTGTAGGCTAATATAGTTTTTATCCCTTTAATCATGCTGAAATACTGAATAATGGAAACCTCTAGAATTTAAAGAAGATTAAGCATGGTTCTTTTAACAATCATAGGTAAAGATTATTTCTTCTTTGTCAACCAAAAGAAATTAAAATACTTCCTTTTAGGTAGCAATGGAACCAAAAGAAATTAAAAATTCTTCCTTTTAGCTAGCAACAAAACCAAAAGAAATTAAAGATACTTCCCTTTAGTCAGCAACAGAACCAAAAGAAATTATTGCTTCATAAGAGCTTCCATTTGATGCTGCATTTGGCTTCTTGGTTCCATCTTAAGTGGTTGTTACATGGATTCATACTTCATATTAATTGACATAAGCTTTTAAAAATATGTGTAGCATTCCTTGTCAATTAGGTGATGTGTCCTGATAGTACCGTATAAGGATAGACTTCTGGTACTGGAGTATTGTTGATGCCTACAAACTGATGTTTAGCAAGTTCTTGAAGGATCAAATAAATTATAGAAATCTACCTACAAAGATAAAATGTGAAAGTAAAACAAAATGAGGTAAGAATCCCTTGTTACCTTCAGCTTATTAACAAAACATAATCCAAACCTATGTACAAAAGTTTTAAAAATAAACCAATCAATCAATGTGGATCAGTAGGAAGGTCTTCTTCCTTACTAATCACCTGCATATCTGAATTCTGTAGTATATGAGTCAAAAATTCCTCTCTTGATAGGGATTTGTTATAAATTCTCAACCAGTGACAATTCACAAGTAGTGGTATATATTGTTCGTCAATTGTCTTTATCCTGATTGAACCATTGTCATAGACAGTGTCAATTTCATAGGGTCCCATCCAACAAGTAGTTAACTTACCGTTGAAGTTCTTGAATCTACTGTCATACAACAGGGCCCAATCTCCTTGTTGAAATTTTTTCTTTTTCAGATACTTGTCATGCCATTTTGTTCTCTGCTCTTGAATGAGGGTGGTTCTTTGAAGTGCTTCCTGCCTGATTTCATCCAACTCATTAAGCTGCAAGAGTCTTTGTTGTTAGGCTTCATCCAAGTTCATGCCAACTTATACTATAGTCCTGAAGGTTTTGATTTGGAATTCTATGGGGAGAAGTACCTGCTTCCCATACACCAACTCGTAGGGAGTATGTCCTGTTGTATTCCTCCAGGTGATTCTATAAGTCCATAAGGCTTCTAGTAATTTGTCAGCCTAGTCCTTGTGGTGTAGTTGTATTGTTTTGGTAAGAATGGACTCAATAACTTTGTTGGTAGATTCTACTTGTCCATTTGCTTGTGGATGGTAGGGTGTAGATTTCCTGTGTTTAATTTGGTACTGTTCTGTAACAACTTTGACGAGATTAGAGATAAATTGTGTTCCCTGATCAGTCACAATTTATCGAGGTACACCAAATCTAGTAAAGATGTCATTAAAAAGGAAACCTACCATTCATTGTTCACTTGCATCTGGTAAAGCTTTTGCTTCAACCCACTTAGTCACATAGTCAGTACATACAAGTATGTACTTTTTCTTTTTAGATGTAGGGTTAATGGGCCCTACAAAATCTAATGCCCACTTCTCAAAAGGCTCAATGACTACTTGGGCTTGAAGTGGCATTTGGTCTTTTGTAGTAGGCTTACCCATTCGTTGACATTCATCACAATTGGATACATAGGTTTTAGCATCTTTGAAAATATGAGGCCAATAATAACCATATTGCAGAACTTTATAAGCAATCCCCTTGTTTTTGAAATGTCCTCCACAAGGACCATCATGGCAGGCTTGCAAGATATCATGAATTTCATCTTCCCTTACACATCTCTTGATTACCAAATTTGGTCTTGTTTTGTAGAGACAATCATTGTGCCACATATAGTTTGCACTTAGTTGAATTACTTTCTATTTTTCTCTAGGAGACAATTTCTGAGGCATCTTCCCTGTCACAAGATAGTTAGCTACATCTGCATACCAAGGAGTGAATGTAGAAATAGAAAACAAATTTTCATCAGGAAAGTTATCTTCTACTGGTGCGTTATCTCCCAGATGAATCATTCTAGATAAGAAATCATCCACAAGATTATCCTTACCAGGTCTATCAATAATGTTGATATTGAACTCGTGTCATAATAACAACCATCTTGCAACTCTAGGATTTGTTACATGTTTGTTCCTTAAGAATTTGATGGTTGAATGATCAGTGTGTACAAAAGCTTGATATCCTGTAATATAGTGTCTAAATTTATTGATAGCATGGACCACAACTAGCAATTCTTTTTCTGTGACCATATAATTAACTTTAGTTGGAGACAGATTTTTACTGACAAAGTAAATAACATAAGGCATTTGATTTTCCCTTTGTCCAAGAACTTCCCCAAGAGCTATGTCTAAGGCATCGGTACAGATATGAAAAGGAAGGGACCAATTTGGTCCTCTTAATACAGGGGTAGTTGACAATTTCTGTTTTAGAATCTCAAAAGATATTTGGCATCTATCATCCAACTTGAATTTGGATTCTTTAGATAATAACTTGAAAAAAGGGGTAGCTAGGCTTGTAAAATTCGGAATGAATCTTCTATAGTAGCCAGCATGCCCTAAAAAGCTACGAACTTCCTTTTGTGAGGAAGGTATTCTGATTTGTGTGATAATATGAATCTCTACCAGATCAACTCTCATTCCATAACCAGAGATGTGATGTCCCAAAACAATACCTTCAATGAGCAACATTTTTGACTTTTCATTACTTAGGGAAAGATTGGTTTCCTTACACCCAATCAAGACTTTTTCTAGACTAGTCAAAGCTTCCTAGAAGTCTTTTCCATGGATGGTAAATTCATCCATATATACTTCCATGCAATCATTGGTCAAGTTAGAGAAAATGGCTAGGACAGCCCTTTGAAAAGTGGCTAGGGCATTGCAAAGTCCAAAAGGAAGAACCCTATAAGCATAGGTTCACCATGGGCAGGTGAAATTGGTATTCTCCTAGTCTTCGGGTGCTATTTGTATTTGGTTATAACCACTAAACCCATCCATAAATGAAAAATACTTATTTTCGGACAAGGTATCCAACACATGATCAATAAATGGTAAGGAAAAATAATCCCTACAGGTGTATTTGTTCAACTCCTTGAAGTCTACACATATTCTTGGGAACTATGACAAGTGGAGACACCCATTGACTATCTGAAATGGGGTATATGAGATTAGCTTGAAGGAGCTTTTGCAATTCCTCTTTTACAATATCTTTAAGGGCTGGATTCATCCTTCACTGAGGCTGTCTAACTGGTCTGATTTGGTCATTAGTGTAGATATGATGTGTGCATGTGTCAGGGTGAATGCCTTTCATGTATGCATAATCCCATGCAAAGGCATCAAATTGTCTTTGGAGCATTTCAATTACTTGTGTCTTTTGTTCTGGTTCCAAACTAGAGTTGATATACAAAGTTTTTCCTGGGCTAATTTCAACAAGTTCAGTACTTTCTTCCTTCTCTAAGGAAGCTAGTGATAAAGTATATAATTGAGTGATATCAGGGTGCCAAGTTTGTTGAAATTCAGAAATGAAAATGTGTGACAATTCTGCAAAAGACCTCGTGTATTCAATATAATTTGTATCAGCCAAAAATAAACTTAAGACTTGTTCATCCAATTGTTCTTTCATTCCTCTTACCTGTTCAAGTGTTAACATGGGTCTGATGCAATCTTCTTCTCCATAAGGTTTTTCTAACCAGACAGGTATCTTCTATGTCGGTTGGGCAAGAGGAAAAAGGAAAAGCTTTTGGCTATGTGTGCCATTAGATATAGTCATCTCACCAAACCAACAACTGATAAAGGCATCTGTTGTGGCCAGCCAAGGACGGCCAAGAACCACAGGGTGTCCTGGTTTGGAGGATGATTTAGAGTAGATGACTAGAAAGTCTATTGGATATTCCCAAGAAGCTAGAGTGACTGTGACATCATCTAAACTTCTTGCAGGGCTAATGACTAAATTATCTGCCAACTCTATCATGGTTTGGGTTGGTCTTAACTGGTTGATTTGGAAGTTTTGCATAGTGTCAAAAGGAATTACATTAATTTCTGCACCCAAATCAATGAGTGTGTTTGGTAAAGAAAAACCATTAATTTCAACAGTGACTATTGGGTTCCCAGGGTCATTATATTTGTATGGCATTTCAGAAATAAATTCAGATAATTGTCCCACCACATGAACAAGGGGAGGTTCCTTCTTCTTCCTTCCTGGTTTCTTAAGGCAAATATCCCTTATGAATTTGGTGTATATAGGGATATCCTTAATGGCTTGTAGCAGAGGTATTTTTATACATACATTTCATAATTCATCCTCTATATCTTTCTGCAAGGGTGGGTCAGGTTTCTTTACTAATAGTATTCAAGGTAGGGTGGAAGATTAACTTGTTGAGGTACTCGTATAGAATGAGAAGTGATTGGAATAGGAGGGGAAGTCTCTTCTTCTGCAGGGGTGGTTTGAGTGTTTTCTTCCTCAGAATGATTATCATTTTCTTCCTGAATTATTACTACAGGATTTGATTGATTTACATCTTTCCCTGATCGTAGTTGAATTTCATAGGTGGGAAAGGTTTGAACTTCTATATTTTGCATAGGGTGGGTGGGTCGATTATTGGGGTTAGGGATTGGCTGGGAAGGGATTGTTGTTGGTCTCGGAGGGTTGTGGGAAGCTTGGTTTTGTGGTTGTTTATTGGAATTTATAGGTGCTTGTTGCTGTTGTTTAGGGTTCAAGGTGGTTGTAAATTGTTGTTGTATAGGAGGTGGGAGTAAAGATTGCATATGTGGTGGGTTGAATCTAGGTAGTAATTGGAAAATGTTTGCAGGATACTGTGGATATGTAGGGTAAGAGGGATTTCCATACACAAGCCCCCTCCAACCTTGTTGCCAAGGTTTAGTTTGAGCTTTCTAAGGTGTCCATTGTGGATAGCTCATTGGAGAAGGAACCCATTGTTGTTGTTGATACTATGCATTAGGGTCATAAAATGCATTGGGGTTTTGTGCTCTCCAAGGTCTTCTGGAAGGGTATGATTGTTCTTATGGGACTCCTCCTCCCCTATACATGGCTTGTAGTTCAAGAAAAGTTGGACACTCAGATGTGGGGTGCTCTAGTGTACACATGCCACAGATTTCTATGACATTTAATGGACATTCTTTCTCACCATGCCTCTTTCGGCATCTAGGACAGAAGATTGCTAAAGTGGTCTCTTCTTCTTGTTTCTTTTTCTATTTTAGGGTATCTAACTGGTTACTGATTGTGCTCAAGATCTATGTTTTAAAGTTTTCTAATAAGTTTCCTAACTCAATTCTGGTGACAGTTCCTAAGCTTTGTCTTATATTTCTGCTAAAAGAATCTCTTAGGGCTTTACCTATTTTAGCTTGTCCTCTTGAGTATCTTCTACAGTAATATGCAATCTCTGCAAAAGGATTTTGGTGCACATCTCCTGAACTTAACAAATTTAAAACTTCTATGAAGTCATCTATAATACCCTTCACAAATATGGTTCTTACTACAGCTGGGTCTGTGGTGAATAATTTTGATTTCTGGTAGTTGTATAAGAACCTTTAAGTAGTCATCAGGGCTTTCATCTTCTGTTTGCTGCATTTTAAAAATGTCATTTTTGGCATTATCCTTACAATAATCTTGGTATTTCCATAAAAATGTGTCTTTCATCTAATCCCAACAGAGAATTTTAATTTCTCCTAATCTCATGAACCATCTTAAGGCTGAATCTTTCATTGTAGCAGGAAATAGCTTAAGTTTTGGGGCATCGTCTAAGTAGTTATAGCTTCTACATAATATGTCAAACTTGAATAAAAATAAATCTGGATCTTCAGTTGACATACCTCTAAAAGTGGGTAATGATGATAGTGGGATATTCTTCATGCTAATGTTTCTGGAAATATCCAAGATTGGAAACCCAAAGGTCTTAGTTTTAGTGGCTGCATTTCCTTCTTCTTCTGCCATTCCACTGATAGATGGTTTAGAAACTAGACTTTTTGTGTCTCCTGAACATTCAACAGATTCACATTCTACTCGCCCCAATGATGATTCTTCCATTTTAGGTTCTTCTTCTGGAGCCTTGCTGGCTCCCCTTGAACTTTCTCCTGGTGGAATTTTTCCTGCACCAGTGTCAGTTGGATTAGTGGGGCGGGGTTGTTTTTGAATCTTTGGAGCTTACAAATCTACCCTTATTATCTCTATATCTATGCATAAAATGGAAATTTGATTCTTAACTGAATTGAAATCCTAATTCTATCTAGAAGGTAAGAAGGCAACCTGACTTCGGAGAACCCCACTCTAGTGGCCGCGTGGCTCTTCACTCATGTCTTAAACATTTTATCCTCCTCCCTCAAGCAGCCTTTAAAATCATTCAAAAACTATGCAAACAATCTAAGCTAAAAAAATCACTTCCTACCATTTGCAACTCCCCGACAATGGTGCCAAAATGTTGTGCTACTTATATGTTTAGTATAATGCACTCATTAATTATCAATTCGGGATTCGTAATCAACAAATTTATAAGACACCAATAAGAAAGGTAATTCTAATGTCATGAGTATAGAACTATTCTAGATTAAGCATGCTGGAAATAAAACAAACTAGCAAATCAAAACACACTTTGGTTGTCTTTCACAGAGAGGCTATCTACTCCATTATGGCACATGCAAGTATGAGATGGAGTTATTTTGAAAGTTCAACTCTGCTATCTGACCCATAAAACTAACTATGCAATCACACTTCTGAAAGGGAAATCACACATCAATCATCAAGACATAGCATGGGTAGTTCAATAGTCAATATACTGAGTATGTTGTGGTTCACAATGTGTTGTTGTAAACTTCACTAGTTCTCCTTCAAACATGTCTGACTACTCTTGCCAACATTTATGTCCATGAAACAAAATCAACTTCATAAAAATAGAAACATAACATATGCAAAATAGAGTAATTAAAGATTTCCAAACAATCGTATGATCAAAATCCTAGTCTAAACTATATTGCTATCATCTGAAAGAATTAAGATTAAGCTAATCTAACATCTATACTATTGAAATCAACTACTAACACTAATCTATAAGGATGTTTACCTTTGTTGGGCGGTGGGCCTTGCTGCTTCAACAGGTCAGTGACTGGATTTTACAGTAATCTTTCTTTCAATCCACACATTCCTCTTACTTAAATTTCAAAACACAGAATTAAACTATGCTAACAACTCAACTCACATTCATTCATAAATGATCAAGACCTGGAAATAATTGACATCCTTCTATTAAAAATTCAACTCAGAATGTGTTCTACAATATGTAACGTTTCTTCACACACTGTGTTCTGCTAACTCTCTACCACCTCCACCATCCTTTCCATGACTATTTAAACAGTCTTAGTCGTGAAACACAAGGAGGTGAAATCTTTAGCAAATCAATTGATTGTCAAATTTATATATTCGGTTACATATTTTAAGCTTCATCCTCATGACATGAAGTGTATGAGGATGAAGCAATATACAAACAAGCTTATCATAACCTTGCTAGAGCTTTAATGATTCAGCACACATCCAAAAATTATCTTTAGTACGATCTAGAGCTAGACTTGGTATATTCGGCTTCCTATATCGGTACCGGATCGTGACAGGTGAGATTCGGTAAATGGTACCGGATCCGAACAATGCACAATTGGTTGGTACCGGATCGCGATAGTCTGCGGCCATTGGTACCATATCGCGACAAGTGAGATTACCGAATATGAATGTAAGGTGTGCTTGGTACTGAATTTGGACAGTGGCAATCTGGCGCATAAGTATCGGATCGTTGAGTTGGTACGGAAAGGTTGGACTCATCTAGAGGTCAAAGGTTATACATGGAAAATTGAAATTGTTGATACTGAGAGGGGGGTGAATTAGAATCAAGTACAATTTAAAACATTTTTCAAATTATACTTAAACCATTCAAATATATCCAATGAGCAATGAACAATAGTATAAGAGTTACACCAATACACCACAATACACCATGCACAATATATGAGAAATAATCAATAGTTATTGTTCAAGGGAAGTAATGACTTCCAAATGTAGCTACAGCTTCCAAATGTAAAGGGAGGGATAAACCTCCAAGAGGAAGATACAATCCTCCAATATCAAGAGAGATTTGAACTCTCCATCCTTGCCCCTCCCTTCCACCCAAGAATATATGCGAGATAATAAAACTTTACATTAAATCATCACCATCAACCAATCATCACATAGAACCTGATAATGCTTCCTGAGACTTCTTCAATTTCTACAATTCTTCAATTATTAGAGTACTCTGATCCTGTATATAATAATATTCAATGTATTCTCTGAAACACCTCCAAGTTTCACTCCTTGAATCCTCCCCAAAAAGAATTTATAGAAAGAATGATAGACTTTATTCAATTCTGGTCTATTCAGGAGACCGAACTTGTACAGAATGCCCCATGCTCAATATTTAACATCTGATTTTGAAACTCCCACACAAGAAACTAAATTTCGTACTCTTTCCAATGAAATTCATCCCACATCATTTGGATTCTCTATGAATAAGTTATGACTATTTTACTCGGAACACCTGTTTATTGACTAGCTTCAGAACTGGTCACAAACCCTATCTTCCACAGAGTGTATCTCCATAATTATAGCGAATCAAGAGCTGAAATTTTTACCAAAGGTACCTTGATATGTATTATCAATACCATAAAGATTTCACCATCTGAATCATTATAGAAAATAATTTATAGTAAAAATGCTAAGATGACCTAAAAATAACATACCTTAGAACACATCACCAAAAGACTTCATCCTCCCTTGAAATCTGGCCTTCTTTACTTCTTATTTCCTCTGAAATTTGACTTGTATCAAAATGAACGTATAATGATGTTTATTTATACAATTTATTTCACTTCATTTTAACATTAGGTATGGCTTGACACTTTCTTATTTTGTAATTCTTTTCTTTAATTATCTTCAGGGCCTACATGTACTTCCTTCTTCAATTCACTTTGTCATCTTCAAAAATTCATTTCTCCTCAACCATGAGGATCCACATGATGTGCCACATACCACCAAAAACAACATGATGTATACTATCCATTCATGGGTGTTGTATATGCATGTGCATTTTCCTTCCTATCCAAATACCTTTATCAATCTTGCGGTCCAAAACTACAAGATACCAGATATATAAAATATGCAGAACAGAAATAAAATGCTAGAAATGGCAGAATAACAGTAAAATATCCAGCATAATCTTCACAATACATAGAAATGATATAATAATAGCAATAGAATTAACACTTTGATTCAGAAAGCAATGTTCACAGGCCTCTTCGAGGGGGCAACCTCTAATCGAGCAGCGCTCTGTTACAATAATCTCCAAGCTAGGGTTCTCATACCCTCGACCCTTATTTATACTAAATATGTTTATTAAGAGAAGCATTTAGAGGAAGATCCTTCTAGAAGCGGAAGCTTCTATTAGGTCTTCTTACGTCCTCCTTATTCTATTTTATTGAAAGGCCTTATTAATATTGACCTTTATTACATCCGAATACATTGATCTACCTATGTGTGGGTTAGGACCTTAACATGTCCGCCCCCTTAAAAACAGCCTTGTCCTCAAGGCTTGAGAGGTGGAAATTGCTGCAGAATGGTAGTTGGTTCCCAAGTGGCATCTGCTGGAGTCATATCTTTCCACTGTACTAGCACTTCCTTGATGGTTCTCTGACGCAGGCGACACTCATGTTGGTCCAAAACTACTACTAGCTGTAGCCAAATGGATCCTTCTTCAACTAACTCTGGAAGGTTGGTTTGAATTTAGCACCTGGTTCCAATCACCTTCTTCAAGCATGAAACATGAAAAATAGGATGTAGCTTCGACTGACTGGGCAGAGCTAACTGATATGCGACTTGTCCCACACTCTTGAGAACTGTGTAAGGGCCATAAAATTTGGGTGCTAGCTTCTGACAATGCTCGACCTTGAGGGAATTTTGCTTATATGGTTGCAGTCTCAGAAACACCTGATCCCCTTCTACAAATTGACATTCAGAGCGACCTTGATCTGCTTGCTGCTTCATTCTATTCTGTGCCATGACCAAGTTCTCTTTAAGGGTACGAAGGATATCCTCTCGGACTGTAAGTGTTTGGTCAACCACTTGGACCTTCGAGGTACCCAGTAAGTATGAGAGAACTGAAGGTGGCTTCTGTCCATATACTACTTCAAAAGGAGTCATGCGAGTGGTTGTATGGTATGTAGTGTTGTACCACCATTTAGCGAGGGGTAATCATTGAGCCCACTGGTGTTGTTTTTCAAAGGAAAAGCACCTCAGATATGTTTCCAAACACTTGTTGACAACTTCCGTTTGACCATCCATCTGGGGATGATAAGCTGAGCCGAGATGCAATTGTGTGCCTTGTAGCTTAAACAACTCTTGCCAAAAATTGCTTGTGAAAGTTGGGTCTTGATCGAAAACAATACAGTGCAGCATGCCATGAATCTTGAAGACCTGGTCCATGAAAATTTGAGCCACCGTGGATGCAGTAAATGGGTGGGGAAGAGCACAAAAATGAGCATACTTGGAAAGGTGATCCACCACCACCACCATTATGACTGATTTATTCCCCGATTTGGGTAAGCCTATAATAAAGTCCATAGAGATATCCTTCCAAATAGCAGGGGGAATCGGAAGCAGTTGGAGGGTGCCTGGAGATTTGATTGTTTCTCCCTTGTTGCGTTGACACACCTCACATTCAGAAACAAACTTACGGATGTCCTGTTTCATATCATCCCAGAAAAAAGAACGTTTGACTCGGTCATATGTTTTGGTCAACCCTGAGTGCCCCACTGTGGGTGTAGCATGAAGCTCAGAAAGCACCATAAATTTGAGCTTGGATTGTTTACTTAAATACAAGCGGCCTTTGTATCGAAGCTCATCTTGGAGCCAGGAGTACCCTAGGGGAGCTGGAGCCTTGTTCTGCAGTTGTTGGATTAGATGCGAAATTTTGGGATCTTGAAGCCATTCCTGGCGCACAACTTGTAGCCAATCAGGTACAATGAAGGAAAGAGAAAAAAGGGATCCTTTGTCTTCATATTTCCGGGACAGTGCATCCACCACGACATTGTCTTTGCCCTTCTTGTAAATGATCTCATAATCATATCCAAAGAGCTTAGTCACCCATTTTTGTTGTTCCTGGGAGGAAATGCGTTGTTCCAGAAAGTACTTGAGGCTTTGATGGTCTGTCTTAATTTGGAAGCGTTGCCCCAAGAGATACGGACGCCACAACTCAACGGCATGCAGAATTGCCAACATTTCTTTTTCATAAATGGGTTTGCCTAGATTCTTTTCAGACAGTTGCTTGCTAGTGAAGGCCAAAGTTCAACCCTCTTGCATAAGGACAACGCCGATTCCTTTCCCTGAGGCATCACATTCCAACACAAAGGTCTTTGTGAAGTCGGGAAGGGCCAGAACTGGAGTGGTGCACATGGCCATCTTCAAGGATTGAAAAGCTTGAGCAACTGCTGGAGTCCAAGTGAAAGAGTTCTTTTTGAGGAGAGCCGTGAGAGGTGCTACAATCTTTCCATAGTTCTTAACGAACTTGCGATAATACCCTGTGAGGCCCAAAAATCCATGCAAGATTTTGAGAGTCTTTGGGTGCAGTCAGTCTTGCATAGCTTCAATCTTTTTCGGGTCCACCCTGACGCCATCCTTTCCCACCAGATGACTCAAGTATTCTACTTCTGAGGCAACAAAAGCACATTTGGACTGTTTCAGGAAAAGTTGGTGCTAAGAGAGTAGGTGGAGAACTTGATCCACATGAGTAAGATGGTCCATCCAGGTTTTTCTATAGATGAGGATATCATCAAAGAAAACTAAGACAAAATGATGGAGAAAAGGGCGGAAGACATGGTTCATGAGTCTTTGGAAGGTGGAGGGGGCGTTACACAAACCAAAGGGCATGACCAAAAACTCATAGTGGCCCTCATGAGTGTGAAAGGTGGTCTTGGGAATGTCGGACTCTTTTATACGTATCTGGTGATAGCCTGAGCAAAGATCAAGTTTGGTAAAGAATTGGGTGCCACTCAATTCATCTAGGAGGTCATCAATGACAGGAATGGGAAATTTGTCTTTGATGGTTAGTTTGTTGAGAGCACAGAAGTCAGGACACATTCTCCAAGAACATTCTTTCTTCAGTACCATGATGACCAGAGAGGAGTAAGGGCTCGTACTAGGATGGATGATGCCGGCAATAAGGAGTTCCTGGACCATTTTTTCAATTTCATTTTTTTGTGCAAAGGGGTGGTGATATGGGCGTATATTGGGGGGAAGGCTTCCTAGGACAAGGGGAATGGAATGATCATGGACACAGTGGGAAGGAGGGAGTCCTTGGGGAGTGGAAAATATCGTTTGATGTTTAGAAAGGAGGGCTTGGAGGTCTTGGGGCATTGGTGGGGTCTCTGTGGCTTGTATGGCATGGAGTTGGGCAATGACACCAGAATGACCTTTTTTGAGCAGTTTTTCCATGCGATGAGAACTGATGACCTCAAGTGAACCAACAGTGATGCCTTGAAATTTATATTGGTGGCCTCCTTGGTCTAATTACATGGTTAAGTTATGAAAATCCATAAGAATGGGACCCAAAGTCCTTAGCCAGTCTGCACCCAACACAATGTCGCAACCGCCCATGTCAATAGAAAACATGTGGGATTTTAGGTGGTAGTCACCGATTTGGAGATGCACATTTTCACAGTGCCCACCACATTTCATAGAACCACCATTGGCAATCATGATTTGGAAATTTTTGACAGCATGGATGTAGCAATGGGTTTCTTGGGCAATGTGGCGATGAATAAAATTGTGGGTGCTGCCACTATCAACTAGAATGATAACCTTTCGGTGCTTGATGTAACCAATTAACTTGAGGGTTTGTGGGGCAGAGAAGCCGATGAGAGCATTGAGGGAAATGATCGGTTCCACTTCAGGAGGGTCAGAGGGAGGGTTTATGTTAGTGATTTCTAGTGACGCGGGCACAAGGGGAGTGTCAACATCCTCTTCTGGAATATCCTCAGAGATGGCCATAAAAAGATTTTGTTCCTTACATTTGTGGCCTGGGAAATATTTGTCATCACAATTATAACAGAGGCCTCTGAGTTGGCATTTAGCCATTTTAGCCTTAGTCAATTTTTGGATTTTTAATGGGGCAGAGGGAGTAGTGGGGTTTACTAGTTTAGGGCGAGGGATAAAGGAAGGCTTATGGTTTTGAGAGGAAAAAATTTGTTTTTCTTCTTTAGCTTTTTTGGTAGTCTCCACCCAAGTCGTAGGTTGAGCCATGAGGACATGGGCCCGAATCTCCTCCTTGAGGCAACTAATAAAACACTCTCAAAAGAAAGCATCAGTCATGCCCTCTGTTCGAATAGTCAGTCACTCAAATGCATCTATGAAGTCTTCTACTATGCCTGATTGCTTCAATTTTGTCAAACGACCCAAATGGTTGGTGTCAGTGTCAAAGCATTCATAAAGCTCAGTCACAAATTGGGTCCAAGCAATATACCCTTGATGGGAAGTTTTTCTCCATTGCCACCATTGCCAACGTTCTTGATCTAGATGGAGAACACCATACCGGAGTTTGGCCAAGTCATTTGTAATGTTGTAGAGAGAGAAATAATGTTCCATTTGAGTGACCTAACCAGTGGGGTCCGAGCCATCAAATTTGGTTACATCCACCCACGGAAGGCATATGTCCCGTTGAAAGTGATGGGGTTGAAAGGAATGGGAAGAAGCTTCACCTTCAGTCTTTTTATGTGCATCAGGAAAAGAGTCATCGGTAGGGATCTTGAGTTTGGTGCAGAGTGATGCAAAGCTAGATTCAAGCTGGGTGGTCAGTTTGTGTTTGACTTCCGCAATTGCGGACTGCACGGCTACATTTACGGATGCATTTATGAATGCATCATGGGAGGAAATAGTAGCACTGAGTTGTTGCACTTCTTGTTGGGTCTCAAGGAAACCAGATTGCAAGGTGTTGAAGCGAGAGTATAGTTCTTGGCTACGGGTATGGGCCATGAGGATGGGTGAACTGAAACGGGAGCAGGCGAGGTCAGACATTTTTGCAGAAAAATGATATGGATGAATGTGATAAGGGAGAAGAGATGAATCTAATGGAATAGGTCTCAAATAATGGTGAAAACAATTCCATACTTTTTTTTTTTTTTAATAGCTGCGGGGTTATACTTTGGTTTGAAGAATGTTGCAGTGCTAAAATCCCCAAATTCTGAACTAGAGAGAAATGTGTATTTACTTAGCAACCCAAACACAGATGTGCGACAATAGATCTCGCTGGTTTAATTTTTTTATGTTTATGTTTATGTTCCCCATGGGTTAGGTATTCAAGGGTTCTACAGACAAGGGTTTGCCCTATGCTATAGCTCTCTGATATATGTGCGGGGTCCAACAGTAGTACTCGGCCCAATATCTCAGGGCACTAACTAAGGAGGATAGATCGTACCCTTAGTCGTACT
>ML785132.1:601815-613191 GCA_009831015.1 Picea engelmannii | reverse complement strand
GCTTTAGCTTCTCATGATATCAATATTTTGTTTCATGTTATGTATATCAATTTGTATTTGGTTAATGACTACTTTAGCTATCTTAATCTTTTGCAAATGATATAATTTAATCAATATAATCCATATCTGATTTCTTCCAGTGTATAAAAACATAGCAATTGTTTGATTCATGTTGTGAACGACAGATTTATCTTCTTCATAAATTGAATTATTAAATATAAGTTTTTGCATAACAAGTTTCCCTTATTGCAGAGATTTATAAATCATATAATTGTTATGAATTTTTATGTCTTGTTTGTCATGTAAACAACTCAAAGAGCAGCACAGCCTATCGTTTACGAGAAGCTTCTGGATCAACCGGTGCGAGTTTCCTTCCTCCGACCAGCTTCGAAGTCATCATATACAGGACAAATTGGAGCGTTTCCAGGTTAGTTTGTCATTTGTTTGTTTAGTATATTTATTTTAGTTTAGAAATAAGTTTAGTTAGAAATATATGTAGTTAGTATATTAGATCGTTTAATTTCAGTAAGTTTTACTCTTGTTCATAAAATTATAAAAATAAAAAAATATCTCTTTCTGTCTTAGGACAGAAAGCACATGAGTTTTACAGGTTTTATTCAAATCTGCAAGTTGTAGATAATGTATATTTGTGAATAAGTTGTAATTCAAGTAGTAATTAGACAGTTAATTATTAGAGTTAGTATAATAGTAATTAGTAGTTTGTATATAAAATAGTTAGATTAGTTTATATTTAGTTTTAGTTTAATTTATTTAGTAGTATGTTTTAATTAATTTAGTGTATTAGTTTGTTTTAGTGTTAGTAATAGTTTGTTTTATTGTTCGTTAGTTTAGTTTCTTTTATTTAGTTTAGTTTAGTTTGTTTAGTTTTAGTTAGATTAGTTAGTTTAGGTTATTTTTCTCTTTGGTTTTCTTAGGACCTTAGAACGACCAACGAAGCCGTTAAACCCGTCAGGGTGGTTCATTCCAAACGACTTGGGTTGTTAGACAACCCCGGACCGGTTCCACTCTCCCAGTTGATGGACGGTCAATTTTGCTCGTCAACAAATGGCGCTAGAAGGAGGGCCTGAACTTAATTAATGGCACGAGGCGGTCGCAAAACTCCTCCCCCCCCCAATATCTCACCTATAGTGACTAGAAGCCATTCACAAGATAAAATTCCCCCTCAAACAACAACTACTTCAACCGAAGATCCGTAGATCACAGTTGAGCCAGCAACCCCTAATCCTATAGGTGGTGACATCCAAGAGATCGTTCATCAATCTCTTATCAAAACACATAGTGCCTTAGCATGTCTTAGAAAACCAAACTGTATGTGGGGTCAACCTTTAGACTTCTCTGATATCAGAGAACAATTAGGTGACACTAACCTCACTATGAATCCTACAGATCCAAACTTAAATCCTGCTACAGGAGGATCTGGGATACCTCCTTCACCACCTCCTTCATCTCCTTCTTCTTCTGGAGTAGATTCCTCTTCTCACGAAGGAAACTCACCTTCTCAGCCTTCCACACCCACTACCCCAATGGAAAATCAGAACAATCCTGCTAGACCCTGGTTGGACCAGGATGATGTAGTTGTACCTAGAGCCCAACACCCTCTACCTAAACACCTGGAGAAATGGCTTCCCAAGTTTGATCCCGATTCAAAACATATAGTTGAAGATCATATTAAAAAAATTATGCTAGCCATAAGACTCCACAATGTTGAACATGAAGACGTTGTCTGTAGGTTGTTCCCTTATACTTTTGAAGGTAATGCATCCACTTGGTACTTTGCCCAATAGCCCCATACCATCGTGTCTTGGGAAAAGTTTGAGTCATGCTTTTTGGAAAAATTCGGAGATGGTAAACCTCCAGAAGTCTTAGTTATGGACCTTTCAAGATTAAAAATGAACCCAAAATAAAAAGTTAAAGATTTTAATCAAAGATTCTTAACGCTTAAAAATCGAATCCCTACAGATTCTATGCCTGCTGAGAGTCTTGTAATAGCTTACTACACTAAAGCTCTACATCAAAGTATAGCTATTTGGGTAAAACGATCTAAAAAGGCCACGTTGTTACAAGCCTTCGAAGAGGCTACCCATATTGAAAAAGACATACTTAGTCTTAAGGACTCATCTAGCAACGAAACTGAAACTAGTTCTTCTTCCAAAAAGAAGATTGAGATTCTCCCCAGACCCACACAAAGTAAGACACAACTTGACAACTCTGATTTGGAAAACCTAACTAAAGTTGTTCAAAAACTATCTAATCAAGTTATAGACTTAAAAAGGTTGACTGAAGAAGCTTCCTCAAGTAAAGGACCCTACATACCCCCTTTCCGAAATCCTTTTCCTACAAACCGACCTAATCCAAACCCCGAAGGCTTAAATCTAGAAAATTTGCAATGTGCTCTTCAAACAATTCTAAAATCCCAAGATAACTTGATGCCCCCTGATATCCCTCAGGAAGAAGTAGAACCAGAGACAGTTACAGAAGAAGAGTCTTCTCCAAACATCTTTGGACATTTCTCGGACAACATCTTTCAAGCCAACTTCGAGACCGTTCACCCTTATAACACTAGGAGTAAGACATCAAACAAGCCTTCTACCGAGAACACTACAACTTCACCTCCAAAGCCATCTAAATCAGCAGAAGCTAAACAGAGCAATTTAAGCCCCAAATTAGATTATGATGTTATTAAAGATCTTAAAAAATTAAGGGCTAACATTTCTATTTATGAGTTATTGAAGTTCCCGTTTTTGTTACAGAAGATGTTGCAAAATATTTCAGAGAACAGTAAGAATGGTAATTCAAATGGTAACATGGTTGTGCAAAGCAAAGTTCCGCAGAAGACTTCCACTAAAAATAATCCTGATCCTCAAGATAAAGGAAGCCTTCCTATAACCCCTGTAAATAATGTAAATAATGAAAATAATGTAGATAAAGTAGCATTAGAAACTGCGAGTAATAAGCCACAATCTACTACTCTTAGTACTCACAAAAATATACCTCCTTTTCTTTTAACTTTCGAGATTTTCAACAGAAATGTGCATAATTGTATGGTTGACTCAGGAGCGTCATCTAATGTGATGCCTTGGTCTGTTTTCCAAAAGATTAACGCTGAAGTGGAACCATCTACTTTGAAAATCATACAACTTGATCGAACAAATGTTAAAGTTATAGGCGAACTAAAAAATGTATTGATTAGATTATCGTCTAACCCAAAGGTTCATCAGGTTATTGACATAATTGTTGTGGATATTCCAGAAGTGTATGGTCTGTTTTTTAGCAGGGACTGGTCAGAGTAGCTACATGGTTACTTCCCTACGGACTGGTCTCACTTATGGCTTCCAGAGAACGGTAAGCCCAACAAGATCAGGGTGAATCGTGAGAGTTACCTCAAGTTCACAGTCACAGATTTGAATGACCCTAACGAACCATACAAACCCCTTGCTGATTCACCTGAAGTCAAAGGGATGGACACCTTCTTCAGAAATTTCATGGCTGAAGTGTCACCTATCATCAATCCTGAACAGCAGTCCGAGATCATAGCATATGTGAAACCAACAGCTTCTATGCAACAGTCCCATGAGCCTGATGGAAATCAAATTTGGTCTCTATATTTCGACGGTTCTAAGTCTAAAGAAGGAGTTGGTGCAGGCTGCATCATTATCGATCTGGTAGGTAACAAGACATTAATGGCTTGTAGACTAGAGTTTGAATGTACTAACAATACTGCAGAATATGAGGCTTTACTGCAAGGTCTCAGAAAAGCCTTGGATATGGACATTCAAAACCTGGTTGTATTTGGCGACTCTGAAATAGTGGTTAGACAGGTAAGAGATTCTATACAGTGTCTTTCCCCGCATCTCAAAAGTTACCAGTCTGAGGTATGGAGTTTAATGAATAAATTTTCTGCTTTCAATATAAATTCCATTCCTAGACTAAATAATGCTGAAGCAGATCTATTAGCTAATGTAGCCTCTAAACTTCTTCCTGTAGAAGGCTTTTCCCCAAACGCATTCTCCGTTGAGCTGTTGTTTCGACCATCTGTTTCGGACAATATTACGAACTGGAGAGTATTTGACGATGATCAGCAGATCATTAACTTTCTGCACATGGAAGAAACCTTTCAAGGCATAGTGATAGATGAACGCACACACGACGACAATTTGCACGACTTTACGGTAATACCTAATCCGAAATCTCCTGAAGCTCTATCGGACATGGTAAATTACATACCCAAATCAGGAGTTAGATTAGAAAAGTTTTATGATTTTGAAGATAAATTTAAAAAGAAGGTCAATTGTAAAACTAATAGTTCCTCGTTGTCTTATGAAAAAGTCAATTTAGGAACTAGTGAAAATCCTCAGTGCATTAATCTAGGCTTGGGATGTTCTAGACAAGAAAAAGCTGCTTTTGTTAAATTGTTTAAATAATTTAAGGATGTCTTTGCATGGACATACGATGATCTTAAAACATTCGATCCTAATATTATACAGCATGTCATCCCGATGAAGCCTCAAACCTTACCCTTCCAACAGAAATTGAGGAAAATGCATCCTAAACTTGAACCGACCGTTAAAAAAGAATTGAATAAACTCCTAGGTGCTAAAATATTTTTTCCTGTTAGATACACTCAATGGGTTTCCAACCTCATCCCAGTACGGAAGAAAAACGGGGAAATCCGACTTTGTGTCGATTTTCGAAACCTCAATAGAGAGTCTGATAAAGACAATAATCCTGTCCCACCCATGGAACAGATCCTACAACAGGTATTTGGTTCCGAGAGGCTATCCTTACTGGATGGTTTCTCTGGATACAACCAAGTCCTAATGTCTCCACCAGACCAACTAAAAACTACCTTCCGTACCCCGTGGGGCACTTATGCTTATCGCAAAATTCCCTTTGGATTGATTAATGCCGGTGCTACCTTTCAGAGAGCAATGGACATTGCTTTTAGAGGCTTAATCAATCACTCCGTCATAGTTTACTTGGATGATGTCACCGTTTATTCTAAAAACAAATACGATCATCTATCTCACTTACGAGCCGTTCTGTTACGATGTCGCAAATACGGCATCTCCTTGAAACCCAAGAAGTCTATCTTTGTAGTAGAATAGGGTAAATTACTAGGATTCATTATGTCTAGTGATGGGATGATTATTGACCCTAAAAGGACTCAAGTCATTTCAAAGCTTCCCCCACCTACATCCAAAAAATCCATGTAGTCTTTCTTAGGCCAAATTAATTTCATGAGAAGATTCGTCCCCAGTTTCTCCGAAATGGTCAGGCCTCTACAGAACCTGATTAAGAAAGACACCCAATATCACTGGGGACCCACGGAAAATCAAGCTTTCAATGCTAAAAAGAAGGCCATAATAGACACTCCGTCTCTCATGAGCCCTGACTTCTCTCAAGATTTTACACTCTATACTTTTGCCTCTGATCGTTCCTATGCCGCAGTCCTAACTCAGAAGAATATCGAGAACAACGAAGTACCCATCGCCTTTATGAGCTCTGCTTTCAAAGGTGTTGAACTCAACTACCCAGCGGTTGATCGGCAAGCCTACACTATTTTCAAAGCAGTTAAGCATTTCTGGTCCTATCTTTTGAAGTCAAGGACGAAAGTCATTGTCCCCTACCCTGCAGTAAGGAACTTGTTAGTACAGAAGGAGTTAGGAGAGAAGAGAGCCAACTGGTTCACCTCCTTGCAGGAGTATGACTTGGAAATCATCGTAGCTCAGATCGTAAGAGGTCAAGGGTTGTGTAAATTGGTGGTTGATTCAGAAACAGGACAGCAAGAAGATAGTGATACATCAAACCTAGGACAAGGCAATCAAAGTTTAATTTTTTGTGCACAAAACCTCGTTAGTCCCTGGTATGATGATATTAGATATTGTCTTGAACATGGATCAACACCTCACCACCTTGATCCCACCAAGAGAAGAGCATTGAGACTAAAGTCTGCCTCCTTTCATCTAGTTAATGGTATACTGTTTCGTCAGAATTTTGACGGCGTACTGATGCTCTGCCTCGAAAGGGACGAAGCAGAAAAATTCTTGCTTGAGTTGCATGTAGGAGAAGCTGGTGGTCACTTCGGTAGCGACACCACTGCTCATAAGGTTTTAAGAGCCGGTTACTACTGGCCCACGCTTTTTAGGGACGCCCATGCCTTGTGTCGTAAATGTATCATCTGTCAGAAAGCATCAGGGCGGTTGAAAAAACCAGCCTTTCCCTTGCAACCCGTCTCAGTAGATTCTCCTTTCTAGCAATGGGGCCTTGATATCATAGGTCCTATTAACCCTCCGACCTCGCAACAACACAAGTATATTGTGACAGCCACAGACTACTTTACACGATAGTCTGAAGCTGCTGCACTAAGAACTGTTAACACCAGTCAGGTAATCGCCTTTTTAAACTCAAATATTATCACTTGTTTCGGTATCCCTGATTGTCTAGTCTTTGATAACGCTTCATACTTTTCTTCTCTTGAAATGAGCGAGTTCGCTTTGGAGAAAGGAATAAATCTAAAGTATTCTGCTAGTTACTACCCCCAGGGCAATGGCTTAACAGAATCAACAAACAAGAACTTAATCAAAATTATCAAGAGGACAGTGGCTGAAAATCACAAGAATTGGCACAATGCACTACTGAACGCACTATGGGCTGATAGGGTAACACCCAAAGCCACTATAGGGAACTCCCCCTTTTTTCTCGTTTATGGCAGAGAAGCCATTCTGCCACCTCACATTCTTCTTCCTTCGCTTCAGTTGTCACAAAATGTCCAAGAAGAAGACTGTCCCCCTTTAGAAAGCCGCATTAATGCTTTGATGAAGTTGGAAGAAGTAAGAGCCCAAGCTAAGCGTAAGTTAGATCAACATCAACAATTGATTAAAAGCTGGTTCGATTCTAATTTTGCTTCTGATAGGAACTTTGAAGTAGACGATCTCGTCTTAAAGTGGGACAAACCACACGAAGGAAAGGGTGAGCACACCAAGTTTCAAAACTTATGGCTTGGGCCATTTTTAATTGCTGAAAAGTTGGGTCCTAGTTCCTTTCGATTACAGAATCTTGAAGGGCAGATTGACACCTATCTGGTGAATGGACAAGCCCTGAAAAGATACTTTGCTTGATAACTACCCTTGTATATTATGTAAATATTTTGTTTTTTGTTTGCATTTTTCGTTTGCTTTTTGTTTTGATTTTGATTTGAATTGATCGGTTTTTTGTCTTTTTTGAAAAATACGCATACCTGTGCACTAAGCCATTCAGACAAAGACAAAGAAAAGTTTCTTCGCTGAAATAACTTCTGAAAGTTTGTACAAACATCAGTGATATATTTGATATCTATGTTGGAAAATTTTGTTGTTTGAAAGAAGTTTTCTGATTTCAATCTCTGAGCAAAGCTGGTCATGATCATCTATTATCTTTTTACGCTGTCCCTTTTCCGTAAAGGAATGACTCGAAAGATGTCTCCCTGTCATAGGAAGTTGTTTTTATAAATAAAACATCTCTGGAGCTGAATAAAGGACAGTGCTAAAAAAAAATCTGATGAGGTCTGAAAAAATGCTAAAATATCAAGACTTTTAGCATCACCCCGCTCAGATATCTACAAAAGAAAAACAAAATAAAATTATTAATAAGAGTTGTGGGAAGTGCTTGTAAACCCGCCGGGATACTAAACAGGTCCGCTGGCAGCGAGTAAATGCAAGCATGACACCAAGACAACTTCGTCGGGGTACTGAACAGGCCCGTTGGCAGCAAAGCAATGTCAGGTACATGAAAATCTGTAAAAAATATGAGAAACCTCTTTAATGTCCTTTATTCTGATCTAGAACTTCTTGACAGGATACAGATGTCAGAGTGGGTTAAATGGAAACCCTGTCGAGGCTATGGACGCCTGCTGGCAACAGTGGCCATGCCAACAGTATTAAAGATTTTATCTTTAATATCGTGACTTGCTGATCTTAAGACTGTTATTGGTTTTCATCTTTTAAAACACTACTGGAAAAGATGGTAAATGATGATGTTTGTACGATTTTATGGTTGTTGTTTTTGAGTTGAAATTTTCTTTGCTGTCCTAATCTGAATTTAATTCTTTTGACAGAGATAACTGCTTCTACCAGTGTGTCGCCATTGTTGGCAGCCAATTTAATTTTTTCTATTGTCCAATAAGTTGCCTACACCTATGTCTTCCGAAGTTAAAATTGTCGTCGCATTTTTAAATAGACGATATTTTCATTCCTTGCGACACTTGCAAATTTTTCTCCATTAAGTTTTCACGACTGTAAGCGTGAAAACTTCTCCTTTCGAGGTCACATTTGCGATCACTATCTGAACTGTCGTCATCTTTTTGTCGATACTTTCTATGGCACTTACCTTTGGTTTATCATTATGCCTATTTGGACGTTCTTATATTGATTGCATAGTTTGATTTTATTAAGTTTGTGAGACATTGAGCATATGGGTTTATACTTCATTGATTCTATGAATTGCATAGGGGTCATGATTTATTTTTGTTTTTATATATCTAATGTGATCCTTATGTTAATCTTTTTATAGTTCTTGGCTTGTCAAATCTTATGAATTCGATTAGCACAATGGTTTAAAAATTTTGATTAAATATTTATGCAATGGCGCATGGTTAACATTTGGGATTGGTTTCACGTTGAATGACAATGGTTTGAAAAACTATAGTTGATTTGGCGTGTTGGCATAACACTCACCATTTGATTCTTTGGTTGGCTAAACGATTGGTTTTTTGAACTATGCTATGATTGTTTGAACAGATGTGGAATTCGCCAGTTGTACTTTACCATAACTATTGTGCATGGCGGTGAATAACTCCACCACCCTCGCATGCACGCATTAATGCTCTCCCCCTTTGATCGTTCATTGCTGTTAGACCGAATGACTTTGCTCCTTTGCGTTGGTGAATTCGAACCAAACCCTTACCATGTACTCTCTCCATGGCCCCAGTCGTGAGGGCTGAACCCAATGGCAACTAGGCTCTATTGATGTTTGACAGTGCCCGCAGTGACCTCGAGGAAAATGGGTGGCTTCCATTTATACAAAAATTCGAGGGTTTTAACCTCTGCGTAGCTCGACAATTCGCTATGACCTTTGATGGTTGTCGAGCCAAGGTCGACGATGTTCAATTGGAAATTGACGAACATTTTATCAGTCTTGCTACGGGTTTGCCTACCACTGGACAACGATGGTCCAAGAATTGCAAAGTAGAAGAGGTCCCTTGGACACTGCTCTTCCAGTCACGTAAAGTTACCTCCTGCGATAAAGGTTTTCCAGTAACTATGCTTAAACAACATTGGCATGATTTGCTGATGATAATCAAATAGTTTATCACCCGCGAAGGACGGTACGGGTTTGTGTTCTTACACCACCTTCGTTTGCTTATGGTTTTTATGGGTTATCAGCTCAATATGCCCTATTATTTGCATAGAAGCCTGTTTAAAATGTCAAAGAAGTACAAAAGAAATCAGGCTGATTGTAGCCTTTTTCATTATGGGTTGGTGAAGCTTATTGTTGTCTGTCATTTGACTCTACACAGAGATTGTTGGAGAAATTTCATTGCTCGGAATGATTTTGAGGATTCGAACCCTCCACAGGTTGACAAACTTGTGGTGAGCGAGGACAAGGTTGTACCCCCAGTACCCTACAACATCCTGCTACCTAAACCCTTGGCCGACTCACCTACAGACCTTCCCCACGCCGCGACTAAGGATGTTGAGACTGTTAAGCCCATGGGTAAAAATCCCAAGGCAAAACCCACTGTAAACGCCAAAGGAAAAAAGAATGCATGTTTGATTTCGCGGATGGCAAGAAATAAGCCAAAAGCTCCTGTCGATCCAAACCCTATCATGTTGAGTGAGGACTCTGATTTAGAGGTAGAGCGTTTCTTGGCTAGCGAATACCCCTATTCGCAAGGCTTGTGTGCCGAACCCTCGTATGACTTTGTGTCAAACCTACCCCCCTGCCTACGAAACAACCCTAACTACCCAGGCATTAAGTTGCCTTGTGAGGCCCCCGATCATTTATCTAAACCCTCTCCTGCTTTGTCTAAACCTACAGTGCCACCCTGTGATAAATGTAGCTCGTGGTTAGAGAGATATTATCTGGATGTTCCTATTCTACAGTCAAGAATTCAATCTTTAGAGGACCAGATTGCAACCCTTACCAGTCAAAAGGCTAAGCTACAAGCCACTGATAAGAAACAAAAAACGACAGGTTCCATCTTGTTTAAAAATGTGGAATCAGCCACAGCTGTCGTGAATTCTAAGTTGGCATAATTGAGCAGCCTCATCCTCACACAGGTATGGAAAATTTCATTTCATTGTGTAAATATCACTTGTTTATATAACGATTCGAATTCGGTTTTAAACAGCTCTGTTTACAGCATTGATTGGCTCTGTTACATTGTATGCATTCTACACATAGCTTTGTTTTGACTAAATGGAAGTTCGTTTTCCCAGTTTAGCTTCCACTAGATTTTCATCGATTTGATTCATCTTGGTGTCGATTTGATTTGTTTGATTGAGTTAAAATGGATGCTCTGCTGTCAATTGAATTCGGTTGTATCTATTCTAGACAGGAGTTGTTTCTCATATTCAATTTTGAACACAATCACATTTCGTTTCGATTTCGTTATAATGCATATGCTATGTTTGGCAGCAATTTTGATATGGTTAATTGTTACGGTTTTATGTCCCATATGACTTTCGAGCAACAGGAATACAATTCGGATCATTTCTAATGTGACTCTGTACAAACACACCCAAATCGTGAATAGATTCAATTCATAACGGTTATGTGAAAAACCCAGCCGGTTAATTCGCATTGGTTTATTGTTAGCTTGATCATGTTATCAGTTGGATTCATATTGCAATGAATATTCTGTTGGAATTTGATTTGTAAAACGAGATTGGATTCACGATTTATTTCTATATTAAACTCTGTCACGATCCATTTGAAATTAATGATTTCGTTCAATACCAATCAAGATTATTTGCCCAGTTTGTAATTATCACTTCTGTCGATTCTTTTATGGTTGTGATCACTATTAATCGATCCTGTCTGTTGACTGTGCAAGGATCAATGATCGAAGTCTATGACAAATTTGGTTGGGTTGATGCTGTTACGTATTATTTCGTTCAAACATAATCGAAACTGTCTTTCCATCTGTGTATTCGATTAAACGATATGAATCTTTTGCTATATCATTATAGCTATAACAAGTGGAAAATGATTGTGTTGGATTAGATCGTATCACATACGATATGACTCATTATCGATTTCAATTGGATATGAAATAGTCTTGTTACTATTAGACCCGATTTTATGGTAACAGAAAAA
>ML785132.1:567279-585978 GCA_009831015.1 Picea engelmannii | reverse complement strand
GTGTCTTAATAAATATGAAATACAAACCAGAAACGCAAAGGGAAAACTTTCACAGGGCGAGATAATATAATCACTGGATCTTTTAGTAGCTTAAATGATGATTAGAAGGAAAGATGAGAAAGATACTTTCAACTAAGAAGCAGTTAAGAATTCCTTTATTGAAAACACCAGAAGAAAAACACTAAAATCTTTCGAGTCAGAAACAGGGTATACGAGATAAATCCTGCAACCTCCGTTACTCTTAAAGATTATATTCAGAAAACAGTATGATAACAAAGCGAGAATAACATTCAACTTAGAGAAAAAACATCACCAGTGAATACACACAAGAATCCTGTAAAAGTGCCTCCTTTTTATTAATGGAAGATCTCTTCAAACATATTACAGTCTGAATAGCGTCAGGGTGTGAAGATCAACAACCCCCAATACTTTGAAAGGTGAAGTATTTATAACTCAAATTACAAAACGTTCCTGTCATAAATGACCAGGACGTGCTAAATCTATTTTTAGCCTAACTAATTTAACAAATTTCCTAAATCTAGGAACTGCTTGATGACTTGGTGTAACTGCACACTAATTTCTGGGTAGACTGTTGATGAAGCCTTAGCATGACCTCATCTGACCGGACAGCTCATCTGCTAATCGATCAAATCGCAGAGTTCCTCCCATCTGAGATGACTGGGCACGTTGACTTTGAGCAGTCTTCGATACACTTCATACATTTTTGTATACTTGGCGAATGTAGGCTTGGTGAGGAATATGTATCGAATCTCATGTTGGATACTGATGTCCCACTGAAGGGCATCCAAGAATGCCTTGCCGGTGATGCTCCCTTGTATGCCTACAAACTTTGAACTGTCCTTAGCCACTTCGGCTAATCTCTTCTTGTAGTCTGGGAGTGTCATCAATTTATCATTGATCACTTTCAGACCAGGAAGACCTTTCTTCTGTAGAGATTCAATCTTAATGAAGAATCTTTGTACACCCAGGTCCATGGCCTGAACCTTTTCTTCTAGCTGAAGCATTAATCCTCTCTTGGTAAAAACCCTTTTGACCTCAAGGATGGTCTCTGTTCTGTCTTCAATCTTCAGCTCTTCCAGCTCTTCCCTGGTCTTAGAATTGAGGAACTTGATGATCTCATTTCCCTGTGTTGGCATGTCTCCCAATTCTACTCTGATCTTCTTGATGGCCTGTTTGCTTCTCATCACCAACTCATTCTGCTTGAACATGATCTGGATCATGGGCCATATTTCATTCATGGATTTAGTGATGTCTGTCCATACATTCTCTTTAACCTCGGCCAAGGTCTTTCCTACCACTATCTACTTTCGGAGCTGCTGTAACTCCTGCTTGAGCTGCTCTGTCACCTGCTTTTCCTTGGAGAGGCTGGTCTGGAAGGAAGTTTTGAGTTCCTGAAGGTTCTCAACTTCCTTTTTAAGCCTACTGATCTCTATCTCCTGCAGGTTCATCTTTTCCATGGATTTAGCCAGGTCGGTTGTCTTCTCCTGTGATGTCAATGGAGTCGCGGATGGCACTTTTGTCACTGATGCTGCACTCACTCTTGAAATCAGAATAGCACTCAATGGAATGAATTCCATTGGCTTCAGCTGCTCCTTTTATTTTAATAGTTTCTCCATCTCAGCTTCCATTTCTTTGAGTTGTGCACTCTGCTCCATGAGCAGCTTGAGCATTTCATCCTTCTCGCCTTCTTTCTCTGTTATCTCCTTCGCCGGTGAGTCCTCTGTGGGTGGGAGCTTTAGTTGTTTCCTCAAGGAGGCAATGTCAGCATTTTTCTTCTTTATCATTTCCTCAGCTGCTTTGATGTTCGAAGGGTCATAGCCGATCTTGAGGACCAGCTCCTCCAAATTTTTGATTCTATTGTCCTTTGTAAAGGACGATATCTTCTCCAGCTTGAGTTGTGTTTGAACATTGTTCAGTGACACCTGCAATTTGGATACAGAAGTGGAAGCATGAACCAATGTATAGAAGAAAATTTCTCCAGTTTGCTTGTGCAAATCCATCTGATCGGTTGGGTGCACGTCCTTCATCTGGAATTCGAAGGTGGCCCTCTTGTAGTCGATGATCACTTTGGGATCTGGTACCTGTGCCTGGAGGAAGGCCATGTGCATTCTGCCCTTTTCTGTGTCAAATGCAGACAACAGCCTATGCTACGCAATTGACGTCTGCTTCCAAAACTGAGCGCAAGTACTGCTGGTAAGGGTCTGGTTCTTTTTCTTGATCAGCTCGTACTTCTCGAAGATACTAAGCTTTGGTCCCACCTTGCCTAGCTGAGTGTTCAAAGGGGAGTCTATGGTTTTCTTCAGCAATATTGGGGTAATGTCCTTATGGAGGCTCAAACCAAAGGGTGGAATAATAGACTTGGTCACTATGGTAGGCGGGGCTTATTTTTCTCCAGTCGGGCCAGGAAGTGAGATTTTCTTGGGCCTCTTAGTGTGCAACTGGAACTCTTCGGACGATACCTCCATGACAGGCGGAGATAAATCTTGTCGTGGCCTTTTTTCCTTAGGGACCTGTGGCATGGTCGTTGGTGGCACAGTGGTCAGGGGAACCTACTGTTCCACTTTGGCCAATGTGTTAGGCTCCCACACTGTTTGATTTGCAAATTTTTCCACCTCAGGCCTAACTTCATGAACATAGGGGATGTTCTTGTTCTTCACCCTCATCTCTGAGATGATCCCATAAGGATCATAGTGCCATGGGAAGCTCATGAAGAACTTCATTTCTCTCAACATCCTGTCTGCTTCTTCCCCGGTGCCACGACTGTTGCAGATGAAGGAGCCAATCTGCCCCTTGATTCTAAGCTGCTACTTTTTCTTCAATGATACAAAATGAATATCATCTGAATTTATAATCTGCCTTATATATTCTAGAGAAAAGATTCTGACAGGAAAATACTTGGGCAGCTTATATGGTGCCAATTCACACCCGTATACTCTGATCTCGGTATGATTTTGATACAGGTACCAATCCCTGGTCTTTGTGTTGTCCGAGAGATGCAGGATTCTCTGGACTTCGTCATTTATTCGAGGCTCGGGCCTGCCGCTCAGCATACTTACCACAGGGTGGTAGAACTGATTGATGAACACCTTGAAACTGTACTCTGTGGAGTTGTGCTTGAGCAAGGAAGTCCATGCTATGACTGCCTGAGGTTTACCATCTTCATCCATCTTCTGCATGGAAAAACTAAATTTATCCGCCTGGAAGAAGACGAACAAGTAGGCTAGTATTGATGAATATCTGAACATGTCTTCCGTGCCAAAATTCATGAACTGTTCATGAATATTGTCTACCAAGAATGTGCTGAAATCAAACTGGGTGGTGGGATTTTCATCAGTGGAGAAAATGGATAGAAAACCCAAAATGGGCTCATCTACCCACTAATCAGAATAGTATCCCAACAGAGCACAAAGGGATGAGATGACTTGGTTTCCCTTAGTCGAGAACATGGAAGATGGATAAGGGGGATTTGTGGAGGGGAATTGAGCAGATGTGGGAAGGAAAAGCTCGAATATTTGGGCTCTTTGAGGAAAAGTCATTTTTGGGTACATCTTTGTAAGGATTTCTAGGTTGAAGGGAGATGCAGAGTCAGCTCGGGGAATTTGCATCATTTGGTCTATGGCTTCAGGTGTGATGAGGAACAGGATATCTACAGATGAGGAGACGACAACTCTTTGTTCAGGAATATAGTGAGCTTGGCACTTGCGAGCAAACTCGGGAAAATGGTGGATCTGAGGAAATAGATAAAGGGGTAAATTGGACTCCCAGAGTCCAATTTCATCACTCTGGTCCAGGAAAACCTCCCTGAGCCACGACTGGAGGTCTGAGAAATAAAAATCACATTTGGTATCTGTGATTAACCGGTCTTTTTCGACCAGTGGGATCCTGTCCAGGTCGACAGGAGGCGGGAGAAATGGGTTCTCCTCTCCTTCTGCTTATTTGGACTTTGGCACCATTTCTGCAATAGTACCTGCAATAAACACAACATTAGTGGGGGTGACTGATTGTGTATGAGGGAAATGTAATGGAGGAGTAAGCGGTGAAATTCTCTGGTGCGATGGGTGAATAGAGAAAGTAAGGGAAATAATGGTGGTTTTATTTAAACTAGGTTCGGTTGGGCGCGGGAGACAGGTCAGCTGGATAACGGATAGGTTATCTAGTAATAAATTGCCAACGGATCACTTTGAGGGTGAGATGGCGGGTGACTGTGACTGAGGGATATGGATGGGTGATGTGGCGGCTAGTGATTGAAGGTAAAATTCTTAATAAGGGGCTTGCTGCGAGCGAATGGGGGGGAAGGACTCACAGCAGTTATGGGACATGACCAGTTCGGGAAAGGTGAATGGTGACGTCCAGTGATGATGATAGTAGGTCAGATAGCAGGAGATGATGGGACTCGGGGCCATAGGATTGTTTCCACGTATAAAGAGGGACCGTCGGAGGAAAAATACCATTCCAGACCCCCCCCCTCGGTTAAAAGCAGATCATCCGGGGGGGTCCGAAATCCATTTTGGGTCATTGATATGCGCACCTGTTTCTGAGCCACAGATCTAAGAGCGCTCTTTATCACTCATTCTGGACCCCCCCCCCTTCATTAAAGGCAGAACAGACGGGGGGGTCTGGAATCCAATATTGACCGTTTATTTAAGCGCTCAATCCAGGGCCATCTAGATGCACGCAAATGTTATCATCAATTTCNCCCCCCCCCCGGTTAAAAGAAGAATGGTCGGGGGGTCCGGAATGCTCTGTACACCGTAGATCTGGGCGCCGCGACCAGGACCGTAGATATGTGCAGGGAGCATAAATGGGGAGAAGAAAACACATGCGCTGGGAAAAACTTAGGATACATGCATTTTTATGGGTTTTTCCAAAGTTTTACAAATAGAGACCACCATGGGGCTTGACCAAACTATCTTTTAAGCATTTGAAACATGGTGCAACACTTACATCAAGTTGGCTTTATTAAAACGAAGCAAAAATGCAACTAACCTATGTTATAACCTAGTTTCCTATGACAGTTAACCCAGATTAGACTGTTGGGTTAAGAAATTACTCTACCCTAGGGCTATCTGACCAGGATTAGACAGTCTGGCCAAATTTATTCACTAATCTAACCTAGACACTTTGGCTAAGATTAAATTGTTTAGCCAAATTCATTCACTACCCTATCAACATCAAATTTAAAAAGAACTTGGCCATGCTTGAAAGGTATGGACCAAGTTACTATTATTGCATGGGGCTTTTATTGAAATTCTTTTATGCCCTCTTTTTCCCCCTTTTTTTTTTGTTCTTTTCTTTTTTCTTTTTCTTTTCTTTCTTTTTTCTTTTTCAAATTATTTGCAGAATGAAAAATCATTTGTCAACAAAAACACTAGAGACAAATAATATCCTAGTCACCAGTTGATCCTATAACTTATAGGGTGATAACAGCGGCTCCACCTGGGGATGGTACTTGTCCTGTGAAGTGCCAACAATCCTGGTTCCTGTCATTTTGAAATTTTTTTCCTAGTAGCCTTCGTTGATTGATTGAATTTATTCTCAAAAATTGGAAGAACCATGGTCAGCAGCTTAGGGCCTTCTCTTCGAGCTTCAACCAACTGACTAATGTTCTTCACTCAGAAAATGCAAGTGAAACATAAAAATAAAAATGGTATGTACAATGGAGAGTGAAAACTCGAATCTCTACTGAGGTGGTACATAATGTTTCAACATTCTTCCATTCACAGGTCCTCCTAGCAGATCTGTCCCATCAGTGTTGTTTAGCAAGAAAGCATTGTTTCCCCTAAAAGTTTGGATCATGTATGTCCCTGTCCACAGACTGCCAAATTTTCCATGCTTTCCCTTGTCTTCATTTCTAGCGTCCCATCTCAGCACCAAGTCTCCTAACTCGAAATCATCTTCCTTGGTTCGTTTTTCAAAGATCTTCTTGATGTTTTCTTGGATTACCTGAGTCTTGCTGAAAACTTCTTCCCTAGACTATTGCAAATGGATCATCTAGTTGATCCTTCTCTATGAGTCATTTGGCTCAGCTTGTACATATTGAAGCAACTTCATGATAGGGACTCCTAAAGAAGTGGGTAAAACTACCTCTGTGCCATAGACCAGTTGGTATGGTGACATACCAATCAACCTTTTGGTGGTCAGTCTGTCAGCCCATAACGCGAACACCAACTTGTTGTGCCATGATTTCTTTTTTTCCTGTAATGTTTTCTTGATGATATTTACCAAGGTTTTGTTTGAAGATTCTGCCAGCCCATTCCCCTGAGGATAGTAGGCTGTGGAATGCCCCAAACCAATGTGATACTGGTTGCAGAAATCTATGAGTTTCTTCGACCGGAAAGCAGCTGCATTATCAGTTATAATCTTTCTAGGGCATCCAAAGCGAGACAAAATATTATTTTCAAGGAATTTGATAATAACAGAGTCAGTGGCTTGCTTGCTTGGTACTGCTTTGATCCATTTGGTAAAATAATCGGTGGCAGTGAGAATCCACCTGTGCTGGCCTAAAGCAGGGGGGTGTATTTCTCCAATGAAGTCCAGTCCCCATTGCTGAAAAGGGGCTTCAACTGAGATCGGTTTCAAGGGGAGAGGAAGGAGTTTCCTTTTGCCTTCAAACCACTGACATTGATGACATGCAGTCACTTTATGATGCACATCAGCGAATAGGGTGGGCCAATAGAATCCAACTCTGAGTATTTTGTTGGCTGTGACCTTCCAATTCAGATGGCCACCACATTCTCCTACATGAAATTATTGTAACACTTTTTCAGCTTCCTCTTTCAATAAAAAATTTAACAGAATGCCTCCAGGATCTTTCCAATACAAATTGCCTTCTAGAATATAGAATTTTAATGCTTTCAACTTTGAAAATCTAGCTTTAGTCTTAGTCAAACCAGGGGGAGCTTGTAAATTTTGCGAAACAAATATAAGGTCTGTGTACCATGGAGAGTTTAGAAATACCTCTCTCACGCTTGGAGTCACCATCTCGTCTGGTTCATCTGCTGTAGCTAGAAAATTAATGTCAAGCGCATGGAAATTTGATTCAGCCTTTAATTTTTCTAGGCCTTGACCCTTGATTAGTTTTGTTGGCTTAATCTCTATATCGTATTCTAAAATGACAGCAATCCATTTTCCCCTTCTTCCATCCGGATTGTCCTATGTCAAAATGTCTTTTACTACCACATTCAGAACATAAGCTATGGTGTGGGAATGGAGAATGTAGACCCTAAAATCTTTTATAGCTTTCACCAAGGCAAAAGCTTGTTTCTCCATTATCTTGTAATTCAGAGCAGCGTCTCTCAATGCTTTACTAAAGAAAGCTATGGGTTTCTCATAACCTTCATTGTTCTTTTGTAGTAATACCGCTGCTATAGTATGTTCAGAAGTGAAAGAAAAAAGATAGAAATCCTTAGTAAAATCAGGACTGATTAAGACAGGGGCCTCTGTGAGTGCTCGTTTGACTTGTTTGAAAGACTGTCTGGACTCGAAGACCCATTTTATTTTTACATCCTTTTTTAGCATATTTGTAATGTTTCTAAGGAGCTCGACCAGATTGGAAATGAATCTTCATAGAAAGTTTATTCTCCCGATAAAAGACTGCAGTTCTTTGAGGTTTCTTGGGTGTTCTAATTTTTGTATGGCCTCGATTCTGATGGGGTCTATTTTGATTCCATCCTTGGAGATGATGTGTCCTAGCAGTTTGCCTTCCTCTAACCCGAAAAGTCTTTTCTTAGGATTTAAAGAAATCCCAAACCTTCTACATTTCTCGAAGACTCGTCTGAGGTGTCACAGGTGTTCGTCATCATATCGGGAAAACACAGTTACATCATCTAAATAGACGACAATAAAATTACCTGATTCATCCACGAAGGTGATATCCATCGCCCTATGGAATGTGGCTCCTGCATTCATCAGACCAAAATGCATTTTCACATACATGAAAGTGTCCCATGGTGTGGTGAAATTGGTTTTGTCTTGGTCATCCAGGTGAACTAGGACCTTATTGTAACCTGAGAAACCATCCAGCAAAGAAATTCGACTGGACCCAACCACCCTTTGTAGGATGTGGGCCATTTTCGGCAAGGGGTAATTATCCTTCAGGGAGACTTTATTTAGATTTCGGAAATCTATGCATAGTCTGATTTCCCCAATTTTCTTACATGTAGGGACCAAATTAGAGACCCATTTGGAAAAACGCAATGGAACTATGTTTTGGCATCGTACATTTTTTTGATTTCCTTTTCTGTCAGAGGGAGCAACTTGGGATTTATCCTCCTAAGTTTCTGCCTAAATGGTTTTTGGTCTTCTTTTATTGGAATCCTGTGTTGTATGATGCTGGTATCATAAGCTTTCAAATCTTCATAGCCCCAGGCAAAGACATCTGAATATTCTTTGAACAACTCAATGTATTTGATTTTTTGCTTTGGGGGTAATGATTTAGACAGTTTGACTATCCCGGGTTTCTCTTCAATCCCTATATTACAGTCTTCTACCTCTTGTCCATGTGCTTCAATTTTGGGTTTTTTGTCTACGTCGTTAAAATCAAACAAGTCCTCTAAAGGAACTAGACCTCTAGGCAAAACATTGCTTTTCAAATGTAAAACATCGGCATCCATTTTGTCATCGCCTAATTCTCCTGAATCTACGCTATTTACACTATCAATCTCAAAATCAGATCTATTTACATTTTCATCTTCGTTCTCTAAATCTATATTTGTACATTCAAAATCATTTTTACACTGCAAAAAGTCTTCGATTTGATCATCATTGCCAAACACTTGCCAGTACCTGATATTGTCGGGAACAGTTGGTATGCATTTCACCTCAACAATGTATGGACAAGTCGAGCGGAAAGGAATATTACAGGTGGCTGCTGACGTAGCCAATCCATCTGCCAGAATGTTCTGTCCCCTCGGCATTACCTGCAAGTCAACTTCAGTGAAACATCTAAGGGCATATAGAACAACATTCCTATAAGCTCTAAGACGTGGGTGTTTCGCAGCGTACTCACCTTTGATTTGCTTGATTATCAACTCAAATTCACCTCTTACCATAATCTGTTTAGCACCAACTCTTTTCAACAGCTTCAGACCGAGCATCAAGGCTTCATACTCAACGATATTGTTAGTGCATTGGAAGTTTAATTTGTAAGAATGGTTTTCTGAATACCTGTTTCTGTGATTATGCAACCAGACTCCTGCTCCAGCTCCTTCTTTGCTCACTGCTCCATCAAAATCCATGCTCCAGAAATCAGCAAGTAACTCTTCAGTTATCACATTCTTCATCCTTGCTACCTCAATGATTTCTTGGCCTTCATCTTGACTAGATGTATCTTCCACCAGCTGAGTATCGTGTTCTCCCGTGTCACCATCATTGTACAAGATAAATGAATCCAAGTCAGAATGCGTAGAGTAGAGGGGATAGTTGTGTGGTTTTTCTTGGCTACTGACCATGTACTTCATCAATGTTTCTCTGTATAGCCTTCTTTGTTGCCCGAAAACTGGGATAGTGGCATAAGACATATCTAGCTACAGGGTTCCTTTCAACTTAGCCCCCCAAGACCGGGATAGCAACATTCCATACTTTGGTGGGATTTCTGCAACTACCACGTCCATTACCATGCTCTTCACCAGAATCTGAACCAAGGTGATGCATAGGTCCTTGATCAAACCAATACATCTAACTTTATTGGAATCGAATGAGTGTAAATCCTTGTAAGGTCTGGTGACCTCCAGTCCCAGTTTCTCCAGTACTTCTTTGGGCATCAAATTTTGGGAAGCACCCGAATCTAGCATAGCGTTATGAAAGATTAGGTCATGTATGTTTAGACTAATGTAAAAAGGAGCGACCTCACCAGTGTCATCTCGACCATATACTTCAGGTCTGAAGAGAAGTTCGGGTTGATCATCTGTAAGGTTCACGGTATCTGAATGATTCGATGATCCTATGGTTAAGGCCTTCGTGCCTATGTCAGGTTCAATCGTCAGTTCTTTAATCACCTGTGAACGATAAACGTCTTTGTTCATCAACTCGGTAAGTGGGATGGGAATTTTTACTTTGGCCAATTCCCCCTCTAGGCTGAAAGGTGTAGGAGCTCTGCCTTGGCTCATCAACTCTGGTTTGTCCACCATATTTTTCTGTCCAGAAGTACTTGGTGGATTAATAGGTGAAACCTCGGGCTATGATGGCCTTTTCAGAATAGTAAGGTTTTTCTTCATGGGAGCTTCGGTAGTGCTCTTCTCAGGAATCTTCTCGGCAGCTGGCTCAGAGGCCTTCTTCGTTTCGACTATCTTCTTTGTTTCAATCTCCTTTTTTGGGGAACTCCCTTCTGTCTTTTTACTCCGCAGATTATACTGCCAGTGTACCTCCAAAATGGCATTTTTGAATGCCTGTTGTTCTGCATCTTCAGCTTCTTCACTTACTTTTGTTTGATTGAGAAGAAAAAGTTCTTTCTCTTCTTGGGTAAGGAAAATAGCTCCGTTGTCGTGAATGCCCATGAGATTTATGTGAGTATCCTCCAGTTCTTCGATTACTTCCTCCCCTTCATCAGCATAATTTTCTTGCAGGAGGGGTCTTATCTGCTTATCTGGACCCCTCTGCTCTCTTTGATCCCTAGGATCTCTTTGTCTGATTTGAGGAGGCTTTCTCCTAAAGTTAGGGTTACAAACCTGAGGAGCTGGTGGATTTTCTCTCAGAGGATTTCTGTCTGACACAGTAAGTCTTTCCATCATTCTTTCCATTGCTCTAGCCAGAGAATACAATTTGGAATCTGAGCTCGACGTGGAAGGTTCTTCTTTAATTGTGACTCTCCTCTCTGACCTCTGACGTGCCCTTTTTTCCAACAAGTTGGCCTCCACACTTATAGCACTTTTTTGCATGTCTTCCAGGGTGGTAGAATTTCTTTCCCTTAGTTGGTATGACATGTCAGTGTCAAAACCATCAGGGAATTTAATCAACGCCAAACCCTTTGGAGGTTTTATTTCAGCTGGGATTGCATTGTACAGGTTATTGAAACGAGTGCAATAATCTTGCACTGTCTCACCTTGATTTCTTCTAATATTTTCATATTCTGACAAAATTTGCAGAGGGTTTTTCTTCACCTCCCATCTATCTAGAAAACTCCTTTGGAATGCGGTAAGGTCAAGGACTGAGGCGGCACACAACCCTTTGTACCATTTTTTAATGTCACCTGTCAAACTTTGGGTAAACAATCTCATTTGAACGTCAGCTTCATCTACTTCATGCAGATCATAATAATCATTCATTTTATCTACGTGTTGTTGTGTGCTCAAAGGTCCTGTTGCATCGAACTGTGGAAGTCTCATTTGATAGTCTTGGGGCATGGCATGTATAGGCACAGCCAACACCAAGGGAGCATATCGAGCTGCCATGATGGGTGGAGGAGGTGGGATGACAACCTGGATGATCGGCGAGGTAGCGAATGAAGACGAGGACGAGGAGGGACTAGATAGCACAGAGGGAGTGATTTGCGGTTTAGTCGTGGGAGACAGAACTTCGGGGGTTCGGGGTTGCAAAACAGTTGGGTCAAAGATGATTCCAGTCACAAAACTATCGGATCATTTTCTAACCAGGATTTGTTGTGGAAAGGTATCAAGGTCAGGGTTTTGAAAGGTAATAGGTTTCCCTGAAAAGGAAAGGGACTTATGAAGAGGAATATGACTCACTGAGCCTTAAGCTAAGGTCTTTTTCCCGAGCAACTGTTCGGGGTTAACTATCACTATCACAGGTTCTGGGTCTGGATGAGATCGAGTATAAAATTTATTGGGAGCCATAATTCTTTTTGGTTTTATATATATATACTTTTTAGTTTTGTGAGTCCGAAAATAATATGTACAAAGTTTAATCAACCTCTAAACATTAATTTCTTCTCAAATTTGCAATATTCCAGGAACAAACTTTCTTTTTAGGGAAAAGAAAATGTGAAATTATCAATTTTTAGTTCTTCCCCAGTGGAGTCACCACTATGTTAACACTTGGTAAATTTCCTAGAGGTTGAAAACAGAAGAAATCTACAAAGGTAACTTTATCCAACCATTTTTGAAGCTGGGATCTAGCCCTTCCAACTTTAGAGAGGGATCTCTCTATATGATTTAGCTATGTTTCCAATTTGAAATATTAGGCTAGGTAAAGAAATAGGTTGGTTTTTTTGTCAAAGTATTTTTCAAATTGGTTGAGACAGTATACACATCCATTGGGCTATGGGGTCTGTGTCTTAATAAATATGAAATACAAACCAGAAACGCAAAGGGAAAACTTTCACAGGGCGAGATAATATAATCACTGGATCTTTTAGTAGCTTAAATGATGATTAGAAGGAAAGATGAGAAAGATACTTTCAACTAAGAAGCAGGTAAGAATTCCTTTATTGAAAACACCGGAAGAAAAACACTAAAATCTTTCGAGTCAGAAACAGGGTATACGAGATAAATCCTGCAACCTTCGTTACTCTTAAAGATTAGATTCAGAAAACAGTATGATAACAAAGCAAGAATAACATTCAAATTAGAGAAAAAACATCACCAGTGAATACACGCAAGAATCATGTAAAAGTGCCTCCTTTTTATTAATGGAAGATCTCTTCAAAAATATTACAGTCTGAATAGCGTTAGGGTGTGAAGATCAACAACCCCCAATACTTTGAAAGGTGAAGTATTTATAACTCAAATTAAAAAATGTTCCTGTCATAAATGACCAGGACGTGCTAAATCTATTTTTAGCCTAACTAATTTAACAAATTTCCTAAATCTAGGAACTGCTTGATGACTTAGTGTAACTACACGCTGATTTCTGGGTAGACCGTTGATGAAGCCTTAGCATGACCTCATCTGAATAGACAGCTGATTGGACCCGGACAACGCATTTGCTAATCAATCAAATCGCAGAGTTCCTCCCATCTGAGATGATTAGGCACGTTGACTTTGAGCAGTCTTCGATACACTTCGTCCATTTATGTATACTTGGCGAATGTAGGCTTGGTGAGGAATATGTATCGAATCTTGTGTTGGATACTGCTGTCCCACTGAAGGGCATCCAAGAATGCCTTATCGATGATGCTCCCTTGTATGCCTCCAAACTTTGAACTGTCCTTAGCCACTTCGGCTAATCTCTTCTTGTAGTCTGGGAGTGTCATCAATTTATCATTGATCACTTTCAGACCAGGAAGACCTTTCTTCTGGAGATCTTCAATCTTACTGAAGAATCTTTGTACACCCAGGTCCATGGCCTGAACCTTTTCTTCCAGCTGAAGCATTAATCCTCTCTTGGTCAAAACCCTTTTGACCTCAAGGATGGTCTCTTTTCTGTCTTCAATATTCAACTCTTCCAGCTCTTCCTTGGTCTTAGAATTGAGGAACTTGATGATCTCATTTACCTGTGTTGGCATGTCTCCCAATTCTACTCTGACCTTCTCAATGTCTTGTTTTCTTCTCAGCACCAACTCATTCTGCTCGAACATGATCTGGATCATGGGCCATATTTCATTCATGGATTTAGTGATGTCTATCCATACATTCTCTTTAACCTCGGCCAAGGTCTTTCCTGCCACTGTCTACTTCCGGAGCTGTTGTAACTCCTACTTGAGCTGCTCTGTCACTTGCTTTTCCTTGGAGAGGCTGGTCTAGAAGGAAGTTTTGAGTTCCTGAAGGTTCTCAACTTCCTTTTTAAGCCTGTTGATCTCTATCTCCTGCAGGTTCATCTTTTCCATGGATTTAGCCAGGTCGTTTGTCTTCTCCTGTGATGTTAATGGAGTCGCAGATGGGACTTTTGTCACTGATGCTGCGCTCACTCTTGAAATCGGAATAGCACTCAATGGAATGACTTCCATTGGCTTCAACTACTCCTTCTCTTTTAATAGTTTCTCCATCTCAGCTTCCATTTCTTTGAGCTGTGCATTCTGCTCCATGAGCAGCTTGAGCATTTCATCCTTCTCGCCTTCTTTCTCTACTATCTCCTTCACCTGTGAGTCCTTTGTGGGTGGGAGCTTCAGTTGTTTCCTCAAGGAGGCAATGTCAGCATTTTTCTTCTTTATCATTTCCTTCGTTACTTTGATGTTCGAAGGGTCATAGCCGATCTTGAGGACCAGCTCCTCCAAAGTTTTGATTCTATTGTCCTTTACAAAGGATGATATCTTCTCTAGCTTGAGTTGTGTTTGAACATTGTTCAATGACACCTGCAATTTGGCTACAGAAGTGGAAGCATGCACCAACGTATAGAAGACCATTTCTCTGGTTTGCTTGTGCAGATCCATCTGATCGGCTGGGTGCACGTCCTTCGTATGGAATTCGAAGGTGGCCCTCTTGTAGTCGGTGATCACCTTGGGATCTGGTACCTGTTCTTGGAGGAAGGCCATGTGCATTCTGCCCTTTTCTGTGTCAAATGCAGATAGCAGCCTATGCTGCGCAGTCGACGTCTGCTTACAAAACTGAGCGCAAGTACTGCTAGTAAGGGTCTGGTTCTTTTTCTTGATCAGCTCGTACTTCTCGAAGATACTAAGCTTTGGTCCCACCTTGCCTGACTGAGTGTTCAAAGGGGATTCTGTGGTTTTCTTCAGCAATACTGGGGTAATGTCCTTATGGAGGCTCGAACCGAAGGGTGGAATAACAGACTTGGTCACTGTGGTAGGCGGGGCTTCTTTTTCTCCATTTGGGCCAGGAACTGAGATTGTCTTGGGCCTCTTAGTGTGCAACTGGAACTCTTCAGACGATACCTCCGTGATAGGTGGAGATAAATCTTGTCGAGGCCTTTTTTCCTTAGGGACCTGTGGCATGGTCGTTGGTGGCACAGTGGTCGGGGGAACCTGCTGTTCCACTTCGACCAATGTGTTAGGCTCCCACACTGTTTGATTTGCAAATTTTTCCACCTCAAGCCTAGATTCATGAACATAGGGGATGTTCTTGTTCTTCACCCTCATCTCTGAGATGATCCCATAAGGATCATAGTGCCATGGGAAGCTCATGAAGAACTTCATTTCTCTCAACATCCTGTCTGCTTCTTCCCTAGCGCCACGACTGTTGCAGATGAAGGAGCCAATATGCCCCTTGATTCTATGTTGCTGCTTCTTCTTCAATGATACAAAATGAATATCATCTGAATTTATAATCTGCCTTATATATTCTAGAGCAAAGATTCTGACAGGAAAATACTTGGGCAGCTTATACGATGACAATTCACACCTGTATACTCTGATCTCGGTATGATTTTGATACAGGTACCAATCCCCAGTCTTTGTGTTGTCCGAGAGATGCAGGATTCTCTGGACTTCTTCATTTATTTGAGGCTCGGGCCTGTCGCTCAACATACTTACCACAGGGTGGTAGAACTGATCGATGAACGCCTTGAAACTCTACTCTATGGAGTTTTGCTTGAGCAAGGAATTCCATGTTGTGACTGCCTGAGGTTTACCATCTTCATCCATCTTCTGCATGGAAAAACTAAATTTATCCACCTGGAAGAAGACGAACAAGTAGGCTAGTATTGATGAATATCTGAACATGCCTTCCGTGCCAAAATTCATGAACTGTTCGTGATAATTGTCTGCCAAGAATGTGCTGAAATCAAACTGGGTGGTGGGCTTTTCATCAGTGGAGAAAATGGATAGAAAACCCAGAATGGGCTCATCTACCCACTAATCAGAATAGTATCCCAACAGAGCGCAAAGGGATGAGATGACTTGGTTTCCCTTAGTCGAGAACATGGAAGACAGATAAGGGGGATTTGTGGAGGGGAATTGAGCAGATGTGGGAAGGAAAATCTCAAATATTTGGGCTCTTTGGGGAAAAGTCATTTTCTGGTACAACTCTGTAAGGATTTCCAGGTTGAAGGGAGACACAGAGTCGGCTCGGGGAATTTGCATCATCTGGTCTATGGCTTCAGGTGTGATGAGGAACAGGATCTCTCCAGATGAGGAGATGACGGCTCTTTGTTTGGTAATATAGTGAGCTTGGCACTTGATAGCGAACTTGGGAAAATGGTGGATCTGAGGAAAGAGATAGAGGGGTAAATTCGACTCCCAGAGTCCAATTTCATCACTCTGGTCTAGGAAAACCTCCCTGAGCCATGACTGGAGGTCTAAGAAATCAAAATCTCATTTGGTATCTGTGATTAACCGGTCTTTGTCGACCAGTGGGATCTTGTCCAGGTCGACAGGAGGCGGGAGAAATGGATTCTCCTCTCCTTCTGCTTGTTTGGACTTTGGAGCCATTTCTACAACAGTACCTGCAATAAACACAATGTTAGTGGGGGTGACTGACTGTGTATGAGGGCCACATAATGTAAGGGAAATAACAGTGGTTTTATTTAAACTGGGGTCGGTTGGGTGTGGGAGACAGGTCAGCTGGATAATGGATAGGTTATCCAGTAATAAATGGCCAACGGATCACTTTGAGGGTGAGATGGTGGGTGACTGTGACTGAGGGATACGGACGGGTGACGTGGTGGCTAGTGATTGGAGGTAAAATTCGTAATAAGGGGCTTGCTGCGAGAAAATGGGGGGGAAGGACTGACAGCAGTTATGAGACATGACCAGTTCGGGAAAGGTGAATGGTGATGTCCAGTGACGACGACGGTAGGTCAGATAGCAGGAGATGATGGGACTCGGGGCCATAGGATTGTTGCCACGTATAAAGAGGGCCCGCCGGAGGAAAAATACCATTTCAAACCCCCCCCCCCNTCCAAAATCCATTTTGGGTCGTTGATATGCGCACCTGTTTCTGAGCCGCAGATCTAAGCGCGCTCTTTATCACTCATTCCAGACCCCCCCCCCTCCATTAAAGGCAGAACAGACAGGGGCGTCCGTAATCCAATATTGACCATTGATTTAAGCGCTCAATCCAAGGCCGTCCAGATGTGCGCAAATGTTATCAGCGATTCCGGACCCCCCCCCGGTTAAAAGTAGAACAGTCGGGGGGGGTCCGGAATGCTCTATACACCGTAGATCTGGGTGCCGCGATCAGGACCGTAGATATGTGTAGGGAGCATAAATGGGGAGCAGAAAACACATGCACTGGGAAAAACTTAGGATACATGCGTTTTTATGGGTTTTTCCAAAGTTTTACAAATAGAGACCACCATGGGGATTGACCAAACTATCTTTTAAGCATTTGAAACATGGTGCAACACTTACATCAAGCTGGCTTTATTAAAATGAAGCAACAATGCAACTAGCCTATGTTCTAACCTAGTTTCCTATGACAATTAACCCAGATTAGACTTTTGGGTTAAGAAATTACTCTACCCTGGGGCTATCTGACCAGGATTAGACAGTCTGGCCAAATTTATTCACTAATCTAACCTAGACACTTTGGCTAAGATTAAACTGTTTAGCCAAATTCATTCACTACCCTATCAACATCAAATTTAAAAAGAACTTGGCCATGCTTGAAAGGTATGGACCAAGTTACTATTACTGCATGGGGATTTTATTGAAATTCTTTTATGCCCTCTTTTTCCCTTTTTTTTTATTTTTTTATTTTTTATTTTTTCTTTTCTTTCTTTTTTCTTTTTCAAATTATTTGCAGAATGAAAAATCATTTGTCAACAAAAACACTAGAGACAGATAATATCCCAGTCACCATTTGATCCTATAACTTATAGGGTGATAACAAACTACTCATCAACTATTAATCATCAATATGTACCATCATCATCAACTATACACTTCATGTATGTGTCAACTCATCAACTACTTGTCTCAACCATGTACTCAACATGTGCCACAACCAAAAGCCCTCATCAATTTCATCATCCAAATATAATTTGTAGCTATGTAATAGACCTGGTGTATATGATCACATTCCTGCAAACCTTCCTTAACTTTAAAAACAAGAGACTAGCATTTTCATCAAACTTTTCTTTAGTCTCACATACCTCATTTTGGATTAGTCAACTACCCTAACTTGAAGTAATCATAACTTTGAACCTATAATGTATAAATATATGAAACTGATATACAACATTCTTCAGTGTGGTTTATGCAATTCCTCCAATTGGAACTACTTGGAACCTCTCATAAAAGGAGTTATAGCAAAAATGGCATACCTTTCTGAATTCTGGCTTATTCTAGAGAGTGACCTTGTAGAGCGTGCCCCACACAAAATATTTGATGAAATGATATGAAACTATTACATAGCATACTACAGACCGTACCCTAACCAACACATTTTGTCTCACAGAATTTGGATCTGTTATGAAGAAGTTATGACGTTTTTACCTGAAACACCTGATTTTGACTAGTTTCAAGACTAGCCACAAACCCTATTTTCCACGGAGTGTAAATCAAAACATACAATGACCCACAAGCTGCATTTTTAACCACAGATACTTGGATATGTTTTCTCACTTGCATATAAATTTTAGGATCTGAATCATTATAAAAAAAAAATTATAGCGAAAATGGTGAGATGCCCTGAAAATAACATACCTTAGAAATCACCATCAAAAGAATTTATCCTTCCTTGCATTTCGGCCTTCTTTTCTTCACTTTCCTTAGAATTTCGGCTTAGATATCATTTTTATACCTCAAAAACCTATATATATTCAATATGCTCAAGTGTGTTTCAAATGAGAGAGCCTTTCCTCTTATTTATACTCTCCAAGTAGCTTCCTTAAAAACATCTTCTAGGTCACTTGGCCCCACTTTCCTTATTTTAGGGTTGGGTCCACTTC
>ML785132.1:545391-567200 GCA_009831015.1 Picea engelmannii | reverse complement strand
CCAACTTCTCATGGCCATAACTCTCTAACTGTGAGGAATTATGTGACATTCCACATACCACCGGAAATGACATGACAATAAATATCCATCTAGGATATTTTCCCTGAAAAATTCACTTTCCTTCATCTCATTATTCCATAATTAAGCAAGGGTTCTCTTACTCCACAAAGCGTCCTCCTGTGAGGGCTTTCACCATAAGGGGACCACTTTGGAGTTCATCCATATTTACTTCTTATCAACCACGACAAAACAATAATGATTCATATTTACATCAAACACTATTGGGTCCATTACCCAAACCTTTGTGCTACGGGTCTTTCTTCAAGGGTTGACATCAATGACAACCAACCTTAATCAACATCAGCAACATATATCAACAATATATCATCAACAATTCATCACCACAAGGAACACAAAGAACACAAGATATATGTACAATTTTTCTTTTTATTATGGACAACAATCTGGGGGTTGATCAACAACAACTGAATAGAGTACAACTCCACAAGAGCACCAGCTCTATAATGCAAGACTCATCTTACACCCTCAATAAAAAATGAGATGAGGCAACAATCCTCAATGGATATCAATCTGTCAAAAGGTATGTGACCTGTCAGTAGTGCAGCCAATGTGTGCATGCACCCTGGCTCACTACAACCCGCGTATGCATGCGGCCAGTGTATACAACAACCTACGTATACCTTCTGAGATGTTAGGGTTTGTCCTTCAAAATCAACTCAGATTCTCTGCAATCAATATATCATTCTTTTCTATCTCTGACTGTCCAATCTGACCACTAGCCAGTCACAACACACCCAAGCTCTTCAATGGCTTGCTCATGCTCCACAAAAAATCAATATGAATGCTATCTCAATCATGTATGAACAACTAGTATACCATAGAAATCATGTCACCACTGAATAACAAGAGTATTGATCACTCCATCAACCAAATCAACCAAATTGAACAACATCATACAATCTATACCAAGAATTCCCTAAGCATTCACATCACATCAAACAATAATATCCATCAAGACAATAATGTAACCATACTAGTGTCACAGTTATAGATCTGAGCCCATAGAATGCAGATCTGGAACCTGCCTCATCATCCAAGAGATTGGCACCAGCTCAAACACAAGTCTTCACCATTCTATCCACCATACGCTCCCTATCCTCATACTCACACTATACACAGCCAGCCCATGTATACCTCAATGTATACGCACCCTAAACACAGAAATCATGTGTATGCATCAGAAAATAGGGTTTTCTATGAATCCAAGAATTTTGTCGTCGAGATCTCCGACATTGTCGAAACTTTGATGCATCCATGTGATCCTCCTCTTGCTCTCTTCCTTAGAATAGATATTCAATCATGCTCAAGAGATACACACCAATAATAAGCTCTCCATCAATACTCCAAAATATATTCTCACAAGAAGTTGTCCATACATCCACAAAGTGGAAACCAATCCTTATTTTAGGGTTAACCACTTTCCATGAATAGAAAGTTCTCCAATACTTTATCATTTAAATATTTCTTCTTGATTTTGTCACTTATATTTATTATTTAAATAATCCATCTTGACTTTGTCACTTTTCTTTATCATTTACATAATGATTTCTTCTTTTAGGTCACTTTGACTTCTTTGACCTTGTGGGCTTCAAGCTTTCATATGGGGGTCCTCCAACTTCATAAGGCCATAACTCTCAAACCGGGAGGAGTTATGTGACATTCCACATACCACCGGAAATGGAATGACAAGTACTATCCATCTAGGATAGTTTCACCAACAACTTCATTTATCTTCATCTCATTATTCCACATACAAGCATGGGTCCTCCAACCATTCTTCTAGGATAACTCAATCCGCAAAGTGTCTTCCCATGAGGGATTTCACCATAAGGGGGCCACTTTGGATTTCATCCATTTTTGCACCTTATCAATGATGATAAGACAATAATGAGTCATCAAATTATGCATAATATATCAAAGAATCCATTTTCATCGATTGGTTTCCACTTGACATCTATCATTCTCATCAAGGACTATACATATACATTGTTCATCAATCATCAATTAATCAATCATTTGACATCAATCAATCACAATGACATCGATCAATAAAACCATTGGCACCAATGACAACATGATCCAACAATATCCCCCTTTGGCATTGATGGCAATACCAACATTGATGTCAATACCAATTACCAATTATTGATTTCAAACATGTAGACAAGGCATGATATACATCAATAGTCAATGTGACTAGCAATAAACATCAATCACATCAATGTGATTAAACCTCCCCCTTTGACATCAATGGAAAAGGTCCATTCTCCTCTTGGGGATGTTCCCCCTTCTTGAACTCTCCTTGGGGTTGCTCCCCCTGTCTGAATGCTTTTGATTTTTCCCTGACTAATCTCTCCCCTTTTGAAAAAGGGATATCACTCTAATGTAATGATGAATATACATCGAACATACTCCCCCTGTGACCATCGCTCCTTCTGGAATTATGTCTCTGTGCTCTTTCTTCAAATATAGGGTTATTTTCTAAGTATGCATCTGATAAATATCTCCTCCTAAAATCATGGTAAGAAGAATGACTCCCCCTAAGGGCATGTATCCCCCTATCTTCTCTGTAAGATGAACGATATGCTACAATATGATGATCCTTGGACCTGTCCATGCATCAAACTTGTGCCATACCAAACATCATGAAACAAAAGATATGTCATCAATGAAATAGAGAATCATGAACAATATATCAACCAAGTACATCATGTACCAAAATGTGCCCACAATGCACAACACCCATTTACATCAGCCATGTGAAAAAATATATCATCCATGGAATGTATCAACCATATGCCTCTATCAATATGCCAACATGTGCATCTACCAATATGCCAACCATGTGCATCCACCAATATGCCAACCATGTGCATCTATCAATATGCCAAACAAATACCATCTATGAGTGTACCATCATGCATCATCACTTGCACCAAGCAAGTATATCAACCATGCATCAACAATCTATGAATCCCCAATGATGTACAACATGACTATCAACTCAACTCACCAACTACATGTCTCAATATGTAGCCCAACCACATGCAAAATGCATGCACCATGATACCCATCATATTATTTCAATAATACATCATAAGATATATCAATGAAACTCAAATATGTACTAGCCATGTACCCCAATGGATCAGCATCAATCCATAGTCATGGGTTAGTGCCATGCACCCAAGATTTATTTTACATCGTCACCTTACATGATCTAACATAGAACCATGAAAACCTGTAGCAAACAGTGTCAGAACCTATAATAAACAATGTCAGACCCTGCAACACAGAGTTATATCATCACATCAAGCTGCAACTCATGTGCATTGCCTTTTTCCCAAGGCTTCACCACATATATGTGACCTGCTGTACAACAGAGCGCGTATGTGCGCGACCTATTCAAGGTCAGTCGGCGTATGTATGCGACTGTCACCACGGTAACCCACGTATGCCTTAGTATATGACACTTTTGAACTTCCCTTCAGTATTCCATTCTGATCTGGTTTCTCTGTCTTCTTCACCCACTTATGTAGATGACCTTTCTCCTCAGAACTTGAACTTCGAGCATCCATATTTTCAAAGATGTCTCCCTTTCTTACTTCATTCCTTCTTCTATCCATGCTATGTGAAGTCCTTATCATGGACTTTCTTCTTGTGTTCCAGCACTCTTGGGATTTGTGGCCAAATCCACTACAGTTGTAGCATCTCATGGTGTTACAATGAATAGAAATGTGTCCTAATTGATCACATATCCAACACCTCATGGTGTTATAAAATCTTCCATTATATCTCCTTTCATAAGATCTACACTCAAAAGATTTGTGACCATATCCATTACATGAATAACAATGCCCATGAAAAATACTTTCATACCTTTGCTTTGGTGTCCCGAGAATAGCTTCTTGATGTCTTCCTTGCTTTGTTCTTTTGAATTTTTTTTTTCCTTGTGTAGATAGATTCTTTGCAACATTGTCTTCCTTCTTTGATGGAATTAGCTCATGCTTCTTTGAGGTGCTTGCTTCAGTATGTGTATCTTCTCCTTTGTAGACAAGACCTGATTTATCACATGATGATCTTTGAATTTCCAAGATCTCATCCAATATTCGTGAGTTATTCAAGAATTTGTTTGACTTTTCAATCTTCTTTCTAAGGTCAACAATTTCTGCTTCTATCTTACAACATGACTCTTCCTTTTCATTTATTTTAATCTTTAATAGTTCCTCTATTCTTTTGGCTTCTTTAATTTGGGTCTTGAGATGGACAATGGTTTCAAAACTTTTGCTAATCTCATCATCTACATTCATATCTTCTTTTCCATTCTTTAGTCTTGTGATCTCTTCTTCCTTTTCTTCTAATTGAGTCTTATTGATTTCTTCTTGTTCCTTGATTATTTCTTTTAACTTCAAGATGTGCCTTAGACTTCTCCTAAGAAACTTCTTAGTGTTATCCGAAAGATAATTATAGTCTATATAATAATGATCACTTCTATAACTATATAAACCCTCTTCAACTTCCTTTTGAAGTTTTAATAGATTTTCTTCTATTCTTTTCATGGGATAAATACCATCAAACTTTACACAAACGGTTTCTATATCTTCTTCTTCACTTATAGAGAAAAATTCATCATCATCATTGCAATCAAGTGTTTTTGAGGGTTCTTTACATTCATTTGAAATATCTTCATGATCTTCCTTTTTGCCAACATCAATACATAGTTCATCGTCTTCATTTGAAATGTCTTCAAAATTTTCCTTTGTGTTATCATCACCTGATTCTTTATCTTCACTTGAAATGTTCTCAAAATCACATTTAGAAACAATGCATTCAAGATTTTTTGATGATTCTTTACCTTTGATGATATTGATGGAGTGGTCTTCAATTTGTTCCTTCTCCTTCTTGATTTGATATGTCTCCTCTAGCTTTAGCCATATATCCTTGGTGGAAGTGCATTGTCCCATGCTCTCTTTGATAGGTCTTGAGAGTCCACTAAGAATGGTCTTGAGAGCCAATGCATCATTCTTCTTTCGTTCCCTTTGAGCTACAAACTTTGACTTGTTTGTCAATGGAACTGATCCACCAATGGATGCCTTCCAAATAGCTACTCCCATTGTCTTGAAATATAATCTCATCTCTATTCTCCAAGTAGAGTAGTCTTCCTCATCAAGGATTGGAACTTCATCATTCATTTGTGTGTCTATGGATCTCCTTCAATCTTGTTAAGGATTGAAGTGAAGGCCTTCTCTAATACCAATTGTTGGACAAACCTACCACACTTAGAGGGGGGGTGAATGAGTGTGGGGCTCTTTTTCCCAAAACTTCCCTCTTACACAAAAACTTCTTAGTTAAAATTCAACATTTATTCATTACCCATTGATGTCATTTACAACCAGTTAGATGAGAACATATATCAACAACATATATCATAAATATATCATCAACAAGTCATCACCCCAAGGAACACAAAGAACACAAGCTGTATGTACAATTTTTATTTTTATTATGGACAACAATTCGGGGGTTTATCAACAACAACTAAATATAGTACAACTCTACAAGAGCACCAACTCTATAATGCAAGACTCAATTTACACCCTCAGCACCAACTGAGATGAGGCAACAATCCTCAACAGATATCAATCTATCAACAAGTATGTGACCTATCAGTAGTGCAGCCAGCGTGTGCATGCGCCCTGGCTCACTATAGCCCACGTATGCATGCGGACAGTGTATACAACAACTTGCGTATACCTTCTGAGATGTTGGGGTCTATCCTTCAAAATCAACTCAGATTCTCTAAAATCAATATATCATTATTTTCTATATCTGACTATCCAATTTGACCACCAGCCAGTCACAACACATCCAAGCTCTCCAATGGCTTGCTCATGCTCCACAACAAATAAATATGAATGTTATCTCAATCATGTATGAACATCTAGTATACCATAGCAATCATGTCACCACTGAATCACAAGAGTACTGATCACTCCATCAACCAAATCAACCAAACTGAACAACATCATAGAAGCTATACCAAGAATTCCCTAAGCATTCACATCACATCAAACAATAGTATCCATCAAGATAATAATGTAACCATACCAGTGTCTTAGTGATATATTTGAGCCCGTAGAATGCAAATATGGAACCTGCCTCGACATCCAAGAGCTTGGCACTAGATCAAACACAAGTCTTCACCATTCTATCCACCATATGCTCCCTATCCTCATACAACCCATGTACATACTCACGCTATACACAGCCAACCCATGTATACCTCAATGTATATGTACCATATACACAGACAGCCCGCGTATGCATCAGAAAATAGGGTTTTCTGTGAATCCAAGAATTTTTCCATCTAGATCTCCGACATTTCCAAAACTTTGATGCGTCCATGAGATCCTCCTCTTGATCTCTTCATCAGAATATATATTCAATCATGCTCAAGATATCCACACCAATAAGAAGCTCTCCATAAATACTCCAAAATATATTTTCACAAGAAGCTCTCCATACATCCACAAAAAGGATGATCTACAAGAGACCATAGCTATCTTATTTATACTTTTATCCTCTAGGTTACTTAACTCATTTTTAGGTGACTAAACCCATTTTCCTTATTTTAGGGTTAACCACTTTCCATGAATAGAAAGTTCTCCAATACTTTATCATTTAAATATTCCTTATTGATTTTGTCACTTTTATTTATTATTTAAATAATCCATATTCACTTTGTCACTTTACTTTATCATTTAAATAATGATTTCTTCTTTTAGGTCACTTTGACTTCTTTGACCTTGTGGGCTTCAAGCGTTCATATGGGGGTCCTCCAACTTCATAAGGCCGTAGCTCTCAAACCGTGAGGAGTTATGTGACATTCCACATACCACTGGAAATGGCATGACAAGCACTATCCATCTAGGATAGTTTCACCAACAACTTCATTGATCTTTATATCATTATTCCACATATAAGCATGGGTCCTCCAACCATTCTTATAGGATAACTCAATCCGCAAAGCATCTTCCTGTGAGGGATTTCACCATACGGGGACCACTTTGGAGTTCATCCATTTGTGCATCTTATCAATCATGATAAGACAATAATGTGTCATCAAACTATGCATAATATATCAAAGAATCCATCTTCATCGATTGGTTTCCACTTGAAATCTATCATTCTCATCAAGGACTATACATATACATTATTCATAAATCATCAATTAATCAATCATTTGACATCAATCAATCACAATGACATCAATCAATCAAACCATTAGCATCAATGACAACATGATCCAACACTTACTCCGATTTCAACAGAAGAAATGCCTCCTTCGGACTTCTTTTTCGACAAGAAGAGGAGGGCCATAGTTAAAAGAGAAACAAATAAAAAAGCTGTGCAACAGTCAAAAGAAACAAAATGCTATATTATGGACATAGCCTAGATGATTCATAATTCACCAAGGAAATGGAAGGATCATTAGGTGCTTTTTCCACGGACAACCAGTGTTCCGTAGAAAATCTAGTTGAGTGGCTGAAACAGAGGAACCTATTGGTAAGGAAGTTGCAAGAGCAGATGACTACCATATAATGAGATGTAATAAATAATATGCACAAAGAGTTTTAACAAGTCAAAGCCGATGACAGACATGAGATCCAACAACTAAAAGCTAACCTCGATGAGCTCCATCAAAATTCACATGCTAACAAAGGGTTGGTCACTCAACAGGAAGAACTAATCAAGTAATTACAAGACAAGATAGACTTGTTTTAAGGTACAATAGTAGATATGACAGATTTCCAGGCTCAAGCACTGGAAGTACATGAAAAGCTAGAATCAACTCAGCAAGATCTTTTACAAAAGTGGAAGCTATTCAAAATTGCTATCGGGTGATAGACCTTTCCCTGAATAACATTTACATTAAATAAAGGGAAGCCCGTGCATCTTGGGCTAAGTTTAAGGAGGCTATATTTCTAGTACCAAAAGATGATGTATTAGAAGTTCCTCGATTGTCTCTTTCTGAGCAAACTAGAGGCGAAATAATTTTGAAGGCCTAGGAAACAAATCTGGTTGAAAGCAAAAGATTGGCCAGAGAGGTAAATGAAGCTTGTATAGAATCATTATATTCAATAGATAAAGGTCTACTTGATGTTGAAGGAAAAAATATATTTGAAGCCTTGGGGGAGGTTGACATAGTAAAGAACCAATGTAATTCTAGGACAAGAAAAGAAGAGGCCATGACGATCATCCAACAAATGAACCAAATTGATCTTAGCCAAATAAACAAATGGATAGTAAACCCAATATTACAGTTACAGGCCACATATTTGGGATAAAAGAATATATAGGAAAGTTTGCCTCAAGTAGAAAAGAATCTATACATATTTGAAGAAAACGAAGCAATTTCATCTTCTGGGTTGGTGGTACAGTTAGTGAGTAGATGCAGCCAATGTGTCGAATATGGTAAAGTAGGATCATCTAGAAACAAGTAAGAAAATATGTACATACTACTCATATAGGACAAGATCAGATGCCATCTTTCTCCAAGCTAAAGGACGAGGAGAAGAAACGTCTCTGCTAGCAGATGAAGAGACTGAGGAAAACACCAATGGAACTTTTCAGTTTTACATATGTAATATTTACTATTTTTAGAAATTATGATAATTCCAACCATTTTGAGTTGAGACCATTTTGTATAAATACATATATTGAAGACTTATCACAGGCTGCTTCTTGCCAATTGTAATAGAGAAAACTCTCCTTATAGAGTATTAATACAAGTGTAGACAAAGATTACAGTTTTGTTAAATCTAGTTTATGTGTTTCTTTTATTTTCCATTTCTCGTCATTTCTTTATGTATTCCTTGATAAATGTTTGGTTCCAATTTAGTACAACAACTACTATAATCATAAGGTCTCAATAATTTATTAAGTAAGTAGTTTTTCCTATGCATTTACTGTGAGTAAATCAAGACCTGCTTGTTGTGTAGATTATTGCATTTTATATGTTATTCAAGGTTACACTATCTCTTTTCCTCTACTGCAAACAAGGTAGGACTCTTTAGTAATTGATGCCCTTCCCTGTTTTACAGTTTTGTATTTTCATCTCATACCATTTGATATTTCAAATTCATCTTAAATACGAAATACAGTCACTGTGTTGTCAAACTGTTAATTTCATTTAAGGATTTTTTCTCATACAACTAAGGTAGAAAAAGCACTTTAAAACACACTCTCTTAAAACATTTCCTAATGCCTGACATTATTCTTTGAGCCTTAAGTTTAATCTCAGGAACAACAGGTTCTATGGCACAAATGAAATAAATTCACACAACTGAAATGGAAATGACGCAACTGAAATAAAACTAATTGGGTAGCGTATACCAAGGAGAGGGGATCCTTCCTCTCCAAGAATATACTAGCAAGAAGGAATGTAACAGGGAACTCTTAATTTGCAGCAACAAACTCTCTTTATTCCTACATCAAAGTGATTACAATAAACTCCTTCACTATTGAACTGAACTCATGAACTCACTGAACTAACTAACTACCGAGTTGAATGACATCCTATCCTATTTATACATTTAGCTTCCTCTTTATAAAAAGGAAAAGGAGTTACAACAACATGGGATCAGATCCTAAACAAGTGGATCTACAACCAACAAATCCTAGATCCTAAAGATGTGGATATTCTCCACCAAATCTTGGATTTGATCTAATATAGTTTGAACAATATCATACAACATATTTCATAAGATCCATGTGCCCAAATTCGTTGGTATGAGCCTTAACTTAGTCAAACCACTTAGCTACATAAATTTGAGCTAGAATGACTAGTTTTATCATTATCAAGCATACACCCCTTGTTTTGCATTTTTTGTATATTTTCCTCACGATTCATCTAAATGACATTATTCTGTAGAAAACCCATATTTTAGGTTTTTAAGATTCCTCTTCATCTGCTCAGAAATGACTTGGAAAGTTTGACTTTCAAAACTGCCAATCAACTGCAGAATTGCCAATAGCTACAGAATTACACAAGTAAGTTAGGAAACCACAATAGCTACTCTAAATAATCATCAAAGCATGGGAAATTGACCATTTTATTGTACATATGACATGTAAATCTCGTGTAGGGTGAAAATGAAAAATTACGAGAATATGGTGATGAAGGTCATGATAATGAAGGAGTAAAGTGAATGAAATATGACTAAATGGAATCATGGAATGTGTTATTTTTTAGGCCCAACACTCAGGAACCCCCTTTTATATACATTTACTTTTTCAGCATTTGAATTTTCTTGAGCATTGAAGATTTGTATACTATGTTATTTTACATAGTCCTATATTGTTCTTGATTTGAAATTTCAAAGAAGATCATAAGCCAAAGAGGAGGACCACCTGTCTAAAAACGCAGGAGGATTCATATCCTCGTGAGGTTTTCATTTTGATCTTGACATATTCAAGCGTCAACACTCCATATGGTAACAAGTTTGGTCTTATGGTAAGTGTCATTTTAATAATTGAATCACTTGAACACCTTGTGAAGGGTCCTTTCTTGATTTTGAAAATGTTTGCTTGGAAATTATGCCTTTTTCCTCATTTCACCTTGGTGGTTGACATGTTTTCTTGGTAAGTAGGTCACCCTCGGTAAAAGGGTTGTTACTAGGGGTCTCCTTGAAGAGTCAACATACCATTCCCATCTGTATTTTCCACTCTTCACACTTAATCCCCTATGTCTCCTCATCTTTTGGGATTTTGAGCTTATTGACCCAAGAAGGGATTGCACCTCATTTCATGGGCAGAAGGGGATAAAGGCCCAGAGGGATTGTAGCTAGCAAAAGAATAGAGCCATAGATTATCCTCTAGATGCTCACCCTAATGTCCTGAGAGTAATGAAATGCTTCTCTATAAAAATCAAGGACCTGTAAAATAAAAAACATAATTAAATAAATGTATCACTTGTTGAGGGAATGCATCACTACAAGGAAAAGACCCTCTAGAGGAGGTTATAGAAGAGGCTTTTAGTGTTAAAAAATTGACAAAAATTGTCAAAAAAAACATCCGCGAAAACATATGTTTTTGGTATCAAATGATTTTGCAGAGATTATAACAGAACTTCATTATAACTAAAAAGCATTGGGTGGGCGAAGGTTGTAGTGGATTTTTTTCCATACAGTTCACTTCATAGACCATATGCATCGGTTTTCTTAAAACATTAATGCACCAGTTCCTACATTTCACAATAGGCATCGATCGAGTCCTAAAATATTGGAACCCTGGCACGTTTATAAAAACTACAACCCAGTGCTTCAATAACAACAACGCACCGGTCGAATAAATGATATCGAGCGTCGATGCATTCTTGAACTTAAAGTCCCGGTTCTCACATGTCAACCAAAGAACCGAGGTTGTCCAAGAAATATGGGACATCGGTGCTCTTATAAACATAAACGCACAGGTTCCTTAATAGGAATAAAGCACCGAGAAAATCAATGATAACATGCACCAGTGCATTCAAAAACAAATAGGACTGGTGCATGATGTCGAGAAGGCCCCGATGTGGACTCATGAAAGATAAGGTATCATGAAAGAGAAGCATTGGTGCACTTATAAATGGAACGCAACGATAAGTCATATTATTATTATAATTTTTGGTTAAAATATTATTAATATCGGTGCTTTTTCAATTTATGTCAGCACCGGTGCGTATTATGTTACATCACCATTGTGTGTTATAATTAAAGGCACCTGTTATTTTTATCATTGAAGGCATCGGTTGTCATTTTCTCTTTTCAGAAGCATCGACCTGTGACAGTGCACAATTATTGTTATTTTTTAATTCCATTGTTTATCAAAAAATTGACATATATATTATAATAGTATTCATATAAATTAATTTTTTATTAGTTCATTTGGATATGATGTTTGGATTATCTTGTTATATCATTAGTGTTCACATCTCTTCATTATAATATTTAATCATCTATATATTTATTCAGCGGTGTAACATCTCACAGGAACATTGGACAACACAAAAGAATAAAAAAAAACATATTTTATTATATATGAATAAGAGGCTCTTTGTCATACAAAATGGGACCCTTATTGGTAACCCCTTGTCTTTCAATTGGAATAGTACTATGTCCATTACATTAAAAAAATTGTCTGATTTTCACAGAAAATTATTTCAAAAAATACAATAGATTGCATTGATATCCAAATATATTGATCATCATTCTTCACTAGAACTATTTTCAGATGTGCTCGAGCTACTTCCATAACTTGGGTTATTTGGTCGAATGTTTTGTTGATTGGCTCGATTGTTTTCCTCTTCTTCAAATGATTCCATCTACAAAAATAAAAGGAAAGTGTAATTAGTGTATCTTCATTGGTGAGAATAATGAAAATTGAAATAAATAATATACATGAATGTAAATTGAAAAGCAACATACCATAGCAAGAATCGAGTCCTGAATGATACACAATTTTTCAAAAACAAATCCCATGCCTTCTATCAACAACTCTTATGTTGGCACATTTCCATATTTTGTTTCTACAGTTTTAATATACCCCATAATAAATTATAGATTTAATATAAAATATTTTTTTTCTTCCATTAATTATAAAATGAGAGAACTAAAACAACATAGATACTTACAAATTTCACAATTAATTTTTTATATTCCAACATATACTCACAACCGTTACTTAGCCCAATGTCAATCAATTCTTGCGATGACTCTTGTTTGTATGTTAGCACCTGTTTGAAGACATTCAAGGATGGTTGTTGTAAAAAAACTTAAAATATACAAAAATGAAATATTAAGTTAATGTTATAAGAAAATAACAATTACTCACAAACTTTGCTATCAACCCTTTTCTTCCTTATCGTCCTATTTTATGTGTTGAATGAGTTCCATTTTCTTTTATTTTCTGCAAGAAAATACTTGAAAAATAATAATTAATGCTAAATTATTTATTTATATGTACCTGATAGAAAAATTCAATGATTTCATACATTTTAAGCATGTTGTTTTTTAGATGACTCCTCCTACGATGAAATTATGTCCATTTATTTTGCCATCTCCTTGTACACTTTTTTCGACATTCCTATTGGCATATTTCATATATCAGCTCATTGATCCTTTGGGATTTTCATAATCTTCCTAAAAAAAGTAACATGACAATTAAATATTTATTAGACATTTGGTTTAGATTGATGCACAATTGGTTTGGATTGTTTGTTGTCATTGATGTAAACCTTTGGAGAGTGATATTCTAGATTGATGTCAACTCTTAAAAATTGATGTCAACCCTTGAGTATGTCTAGTATCTCTAGAGGTATGGGTAAGGAACCCAAGTTTGGTTGAGGAATAATGTAATGAAGATCAGTGTATGTGCATGTAAGACTATTCTAGATGGATAGTACATGTCATGCCATTTTCAGTGATCTGTGGAACGTCACATAACTCATCATGGTTAGAGATTTATGGTCTTGTGAAGTTGGAGAACCCTCATGAATTATCTATAAGCCCCTAGAAGGTCAAAGAAGTCAACTTATTCTAGAAACCCCTAAAAGAAATTGACTAGTCAAAGTGGGTGAAACTAGGAGTTAATCATGGGTATAGTTGTTGCATTAATAAAATAATTATAACTAAATTAGTTGCAACAAGAAGTTACAAGTTTGGTAATTATGGTAAAGTAGTTGTGATGAGAAGATTGAATAGTAAAAGTGGTTGACCAAGAAATAAATTAAATAATAAAGTGGTTGCAACAAAAAGTTAGTTAAAGGAAAAGAAGTTATGAATTGACTAATTATAGAAAAGTTAGTTGCAACAAGAAGTTGTGAGTAAAGATAAATTATTTAAATAATAAAGTAGTCAAAGTGGTTGCAAAGAGAAATTATTTAAATAATAAAGAGGTTGCAACAGTAAGTGGTGAGTTTACTATTTATGAATTAGTCAAAGTGGTTGCAAAATAAAATAATAAAATAATAAAGTTAGTTGCAACTAGGAGTGGAAAACTTACTATTTGTGGAATGTGGTTAAGTTAAGTGGACAAAGTGGTTAAGTGGAAAAAGTGGCTAAGTGGACAAAGTGGTTAAGTGGACAAAAGTTGATACTTCTAGAGGAAGCTATATGGAAGTATATATAAAAGAGAAAAGTTCTCCCATTAGAACCTATTGAATATCATTGAATATCTATTTTGTGAAAGGTTATTTTGCCAGGTATTATTGATAGATCAAATTTGTGGAAGAAAAAGTGTGGTAGAAAAATCACGGCAGAAAAAAGTACGGCAGACAAATTGTGGCAAAAAAAGTGCAACAGAAAAATTGCGGCAAAAAAAGTGCGGAAAAAAAATCGCAGCAAAAAAAGTGCGGAAGAAAAATCACGGCAGAAAAAGTGTAGCACAAAAATCGCGGCAAAAAAAGTGTAGTATAAAAATAGCGGCAAAAACAGTGCGGCAGAAAAATCACGGAAGAAAAATCGCAGCAGAGAAAGTGCGGCAGAAAAATCGCGGCAACAGAACCACGACAGCGACATGGTTGGGGTCTATTTATCAGAGATATGGCACATCTTGTTTAAGGTATGTTTTGTGAGCTAGGGTTTAGCTCTTGAGATGGTATTGGATGTTCAGTATTGCTGCATAAATCAGATTTTTTGAGGGATACAATTGGTATTTTGTTGTTGGTATTTGGCATATGGCTATTGGTCTTTTGGTTGTCATGTATTGCTGAAGTTGTTGGTTTTTCTTGAGGCTCCATAACAATGAGGTTGTGGCACATGGTTTGATGTAAGGGTTTATGGTATTTGGTTTATGGATAGAGTGATGAATTTTTAGATAACTTTTGATGGTTATATTGGTGTATGTCTTTGGTATATGGTTGAGGTACATGTTGGGTACATGGTTGAGACAAGTAGTTGATGAGTTGGCACATACATGAGGTGATCCAGATTTTATAAGCAGAATGAAATGAATACATATTATTAAAATATGTGTAACACAGAATAGCAGAGATACAGTAAAACTGGTTTTCTATTCAATAAGGAAATAAGTTGAAACTGTAAAGTGCAGCAGAAAACAAGCTTGCTAGAATGGTGGTGGCTTATCTCTGAGAAGAGATGTGACAATTGCGCTCATTCGCAAGAAGATGATTACAATGAGGCTCTGAAGGCCTTTTTACAATAAACATGAATTCCAAAACCTTATACATCCAAAAACCTAACCCTGGGAGATGAAGCGCCAAAAGTCATGCGGGCCTCGTTGGGGTAAGCTAGTACATCAACTTCTCGAGCTCGTAACTTTTGCATACGATCTTCGTTTTAGGTGCACGACATCCCGTTGGAAAGGTATATCAGAGGAATGCATATGTTGTCATTAGAATCTAAATCTATATTTAGTTTGACTGTGGAGAGCCCTAAAAATGTTGTTTAGGGCCTCAAAATGACCCCAGAAGTCAGGGACCCAAAAACTAGGAAAACGTTGCCAAACTGGAAAACTGCCAAAATGAACTAGTTGGAATAGGTGGGAGGCCACCAACATCCATATAGATCAATATTCCCCCCATAGGAAGAAATTATCTCCATTTCATTGAGTTCCCTCATCAGATGAGGAAATTTCTATTGAATTTGGCCCCGGGTGATCCACTTGCCTTGGTGAAGGACTTGTCTTTCTTTGACAACTTGATAAAGTTGGATCCTTTGTTGTTGAGTTCCATTGATACGTGTTTCCACAATATTATCACTAGATTCCTATTGCATGCAGTCAGGGTTGAGCTATGTTGGTGTCAGCTGCTCTGTTATCTCTGAGGTGTCCAGTAATGGTGGGAAATATGGTCAAAGGAGAGCCACGTTGAATACTAGGTGAAGCCCAAGGAAAGGGGAAATGTTGAGCTCAAAATAATTGTCACCCAAAGCCTTGGTGATGGTGTATGGCCCATAACAGAGTGGGAGAAGCTTCCAATGGGGCCCTATAAGGTGTTCTTTGTGCAAGTGCGACCAAAAAAAATTTCCCACCTAAAACTTAAGTGGCACCTGGTGTTGATCGTGGCATTGCTTGTACTTGGCATTGGAATTCTGTAAAATATCCTAAACCTATTGGAGAATGTGATGGATATGAAGCGGGTGGCTTTGTTAGCTTCTGGTGGTGCAGAGGATGATTCGGTCAAGTTGGTCGCCAGGGGTAGTGCAACATCAATGGGGGCCAATGGTTGGAATCCCAACCTCACCTGAAAGTGGATGTGGCCAGTTGATCTATGCATGGACCGTTTGTAGCTATGTTGGACATAGGGAAGACTCTCATCCCATGTGTAGGGGTGCTTGGAACATGCGTAGGACATTCATGATCATTTGATTGACAACCTCAATTTGGGCATATGTCTCGAGGTGGAAGGAAGTCGATTTGGTGAGCTTAGTATCTATCCATGACCATAAGCATGACCAAAACGTGTTGAGGAACCGACTATCCCAATCTGAGACAATGGTTTGTGGGATCCAAAAATTTACCCATACTCATTCAAAGAATAGCTTCAAAGTGGCCTCTACTGTGATTCTCTTCTTGCAGGCATCCAACATCACCATCTTGGAAAAGCAATCAAAAACCACAAAAACACAGTCATTTCCCCTCTTGGAGAATGGGAGGCCCAACATGTAGTCTATTGAGATGGATCCCCACAGCCTGTCAGGATTAGGTAGAGGAGTGTATAGCCCATGTTTATTAGTGGTCGGCTTGGAAATAGTGTAGGCGGTGCAGGACCTAATATACTTGTCGACATCCTTTCGAAGTTTCGGCCAGTATAAATGTTTCTACAACACTTCCACTGTCTTTTTGATGCCAAAGTGTCCTTCCACCCAACTATATTGAGCTTCCCAAATCAGCTTCACGTGCTCACTTGATGGAACTCAGAGATGGCCCAAATGACACAACAACATGTCCTGAATATGGAAATTAGCGACCATTGAGTTTGCACCAAACATTTAGTAGGTGGTGGAGAATTAAGGGTCTGTCTCATAGAGGTGGGTCCATACGAAGGTCTCGTGGTCGCAAGAGTCTAGCACCATGCTGAGTGTCGTGACTGGAGGTCGTCTGAGCCAATCAACAACTCGGTTGGTACTTCCTGTTTTATACTTGATGTTGAGGTTGAACTATTGTAAGTATGTGGACCACTTCTTATGGCAGTCATTCTGCAATTTTCCTTGGGTTTGCATGAACTATAGTGGCTTGTGATCAGTGTGGATGAATGTCTCCTTCCCAAGAATGTAATGTCTCCAGTGGAGGCAGTCTTGCACAATGGAGTGAATTTCTTTGTCATAAGTAGGGTACTTATAGACAGCATATGATAGTGTCTCACTATGATATTCCACAAGGTGGTCGTGTTGAGTGAGAATGGTGCACACGGCATAGTCTGAAGCATCTGTCTCGATCTCAAAGGGATGTTTCAGGTCCAGTAATGAAATTACTGGGGATAAGCACAAGTGTTGCTTCAAATAATTGAAGGCTTGTTGTTGGGAAAATCCCCACACAAATGTTTCCTTACTACCACCCCTGGTTACTTGGCTGAGGGCCCATGCGATATGAGAGAATCCTAATACAAACCTGCGATAGAAATTGGCGAGGCCCAAGAATCTCCGAAGATCAATGAGAGTGGTTGGGGTTGGCCAGTCACAGATGACCTAGATCTTGGCTAGATCTAAATGCACACCATGTTGATAAATGATGTAGCCTAAGTAATGGACCCTTTCCATGCCGAAGCATCATTTTTCCAAGTTTGCATATACTTTTTGTTGGCGCAGGGTCTGCAGAACCTGTTGAATATGCTGCAAGTGTTTTGCCCAAGTCTTGTTGTAGATGAGGATTTCATCCAGATACACCACTACAAAATTATTGGTGAAAGATCGCAGGATATCTCCCATCATCCTCATAAACATTGCTGGAGAATTTTTCAAACCAAAGGGCATGACCAACCATTCAAAAATACCTTCTTTTGACTTGAAGGTAGTCTTCCATACATCTATTTGTTCTATTGGGAATTGGTGGTAGCCATAATTTAGATCAATATTACTAAAATATTTGGCCCCTGTGAGTTGATTAAGGAGGTCATCGATTCGAGAAATCAGGTACTGATTCTGGACTGTGATTTTATTCAAGGCCCAGTAACCAATGCAGAGTCTCTAGGTCCTGTCTCTCTTCTACACCAGCATGATTGGGCTCCCACAAGGAGATGAGATGGGACGTGTGTGCCCCTTGTGGGGAAATTATCAGTTATTCCTCTTGATCCCCTCGTTTTCTAATAGAGAGCAGTGATAGACTGGCCCATTGGGTAGCGGTGCGCTTGGGGTCATATCGATAGGATGCTTGACCTCAAAGTGTACAGGTACCCTAGTAGGAGAGGAGAATATGTATGAGTATTCTTCCATGACCTTATCCACTTGCTTTTGTTGTGTGGAGATATCGGTCGCAGAGGACCTAGATTTGGTCGTGATATTTCACTCACTCTGAGAGAAAATCACGAATAAGACAAATTTCCCGGTCTGAGAGACGACCTTCCTGCATTTCTTGGTAGATATGAAGGAAATAACACTAGGTGGGAATGCCTCAGGTATCCTATACAATTTACTATTAAAAGTAATAATAACACTACAAGGCCTAGACTAATATACAACATGATGTTTCCATAAATAAGGTTGGCCCAAAATAAAATTACATACTTCGAGAGGGGCAACATCACATAATACCTCGTCTTTCAAGGGCTTGATGCCATACGAAAGTCGACACTGGTGGCTGACACAGAGATCGCTTCCTTGGCAGAGCCATCCAATGGTGTAGGGTTGTAGGTGCGACGTTGTCGGCAGGGCTAGCTGCTTGATGACCTCTACTGAGATGAGGTTCTTCTGGTTACCACTATCAACAATGAAGTGCAGTGGGGTTCCTTTTACCCACATCTGTGAATGGAAAAGGAGCTCTCCTTCTTCTTGCTTGTCTGGTTCACCAGGATGGAGTTTGGTGGTAGCAACAGTGGCACTAGGTTCCATGTCAATGATCCTTCTTCCCCTTTCTGGTTCTGACTCAGAGTCACAACCTGCATATGACTCAGAGGCTTTCACTTTGTCCACCAGCAACTGCTTTGAGAGGCAATCAGCAGTGTTATGCCAAGGGCTCTTATGGAAGTCACACCACTTCCTAGTATCTTTCTTTGTCTTTCTGGTGTCCTTCTTTGCTTACATCTTGGACATGTTGTCCTGATACTATCCATCTTTGCTTTTTCCTTTGTTCTGTGGGTTGGGGCTTCCATTTCCTAGCTTTTTCTATGAGGGGTTCCCAGGCCTAAATTTCTGCGTCTTTTGTTTGAGCTTCTGCTCAATTTTGATGGCATATCGATAGGTCGCACCCAAGGACGATATGCCCATAAATTCTATTTTGGTATGGATGTATCTATGCATAGCACCGTGATACTTGAGCACGATATGTTGCTCTGAATGTTTGATACCCATCTTGGTGCGCAAGGTGTGGAAGATATTTGTGAACTCTAACACTGCTTGGTTTCTTTCTTGCCGCAATGTGGTCCATTTGGTATACAAGTCGTCTTAACTTCCGACAAGGTAGTATTGTTCTTTAATAGCATCCCTGAAGGATTCCCATGTGGCTGCAAATGTAAATAATGAGGGTTCCTCTGCTTCCTTTTGCTCACAGAACGTTTCCCACCAATATTTGACATGGGGAACGACTTTGAGGAGTGCAAAAGTAATCTTTTCTCTATTCGAAAAGTTATGGACAGAAAAATACCCTTATATTAGATTCAACCACTTGTTACAGCATCTGTGTCTATCTGACCTTAAAATATAGGAATATTGAAGTTGATTTGTACCTTGAAGGGGGTGGCGCCTCCGCTCGAGGAAGATGTGTTGCCTGTTGGTAGCCTCCAAAGGATTTGTGTGAAACTATCCATCATCTTGTTCCTCTGTTGCATGAGGGATTCCTCAAGAAACATTTTGAAAGGATCTCCTGTCCCGTCATATTTGTTTTCTCTTTCCATTAGAGGTCTCTTGGGCGTGTGAGATCTTTTTTCCTCAATAGAAACAAGATTGAGACCCAATTCTTTGTACCTTGACCTCATTGGGGACATGCATTAAGACGACAAGGAGAAGACCGCTCTAATACCACTGATCCAAATTTTATAAGCAGAATGAAATAAATATAGATTATTAAAAGATGGGTAACATATAATAATAGAGATACAGTAAAAATGGTTTTCTATTCAATCAGGAAATAAGCTGAAACTGTAAAGTGCAGTGGAAAACAATCTTGTTGGAATGGTGTCAGCTTATCTCTGAGAAGAGATATGATAGTTGCGCTCATTCGCAAGAACATGATTACAATGAGGCTCTAAAGGAATTTTTACAATAAGCATGAATTCCAAATCCCTAGACATCCAAAAACCTAACCCTAGAAGATGAAGTGCCAAAAGTCATGTGGGCCCCTTTAGGGTAAGCCAGTACATCAACTTCCCGGGGTCGTAACTTTTGCATACGATCTCTGTTTTAGGAGCACGATAGCCCGTTGGAAATTTATATCCGAGGACTACACATGTTGTCATCAAACTCTAACTTTGTCTATAGGTTGATTGTGGAGAGCCCTAAAAACGCTATTTAGGGCCTCAAAACGGCCCTGAAAGTCAAGGACCCAAAAACTAGGAAAAAATTGCCAAACTAGAAAACTACCAAAATGAACCAGTTGGAATAGGTGGGATGCCACCGACATCCATCTAGATCATGAGGTGCATATTTTATGATTTTGGTACATCTTGATGAGTCATAATTGATTTGCAGTTGATGCATGATTGGTACATACTTGATACATGGTTGGAGGCACTTGTTAGTAGTATTGTTGACACATCGTTTATGTATGATGTAGCATACTTGTCTTGGTATATTATTAGAAGCACATATTGATCTTGGTGATGATTAAGAGTTGTTGTGATTGGTTGATGCACATCTTGGTGATATTGTGCATATGGTTGAGAGTTGTCTTGGTGATCGATCTGATTTGGTTGATAAGATTGATGAGATAGGTTGTTGTGACAGGTTATTTGTACAGGTTTGGTGCATGGTCGATGCACTTGTTGATGGTACAAGTTGAGGTACAATTTGATTCATGGTTGATGCATGGTACATGTTGGTTCAGGTTGTTTGGTGCAGGTTGATTGGTGCAAGTTGTTACAGGTTATTGGTATAGGTTGACAGTGACAGGTTTATAGTGGTAGTTGTTGATTCAATGATAGTGACAGGTTGTCTACATTTGGAATTTATATTTCAGGGTGGTTGTATGGGGCAAGGATAGGTGGTTGTAGCCAAAGAACATAGGGGGTTGTAGCGAGAGAATTGGGGATTTGGAGTTCCCCTCAGGTTGTAACCTGTGAAACTAGGAGGTTGGAGCATCCTTCTAGTTGTAGCTAGAGAATTGGAAGTTGGTGCTTCCTTGAATGTAATTCTTGACATATAATAAAATCATTTCATGGTTTTCTCCTGCATTGGGTTTCCACGTAAATATTGGTGTATTGTGCATTGTGTGGATGTGTTTGTTATTGTTTATTATGCACTGATTAATGTTAATGATTATGATATAGTAAGATGTTGATGATGAAGAAATGAACATGGTTGAATAACTAAAAGAATATACTTTGTGGTTTAAAGGATTAATAATTGGTATAATTGCTC
>ML785132.1:509005-524711 GCA_009831015.1 Picea engelmannii | reverse complement strand
AACCGATATTTGTATTTCTCCACTTTACCTTGTGCATTAAACTTCTTCTTAAACAACCATTTGCTACCAACATATTTTCTTCCATCTAGAAACTCAACTATATCCCATGCTTCATTCTTATCCAAGGCATCCATTTCTTCAACCATGGCCTTCTTCCATAGTTTACTATCCTCTGAATTCACTGCTTCCCTGACAGTTCTGGGATCATCATCAATAATAGATAAAGCAAAATTGGAATGAAAATCAGGTGGACTATACCTTTATGGTTTCCTTTTATCTCTCATTGATCTCCTCAATACTAGGGTATGAGGTTCTTCTTCTTCTGTTGTTGCTTCTTCTTCAGATGATTCAGATTTTGCATCATCCAACTCAAGCTCTATTTTCTCAAGTTCATCTTGCGTTGGTAGGAATTCATGTTTGGACACATATTTTACCTCTCTGAAAACAACATCTTGACTGTAAACAGTCTTCTTGGTTTTTGGGTTCCAAATATTATAACCTTTCACACCATCTTTATAACCAATAAAGATACACTCTTCAACCTTTTATCCAGCTTACTCCTATTTTCCTTTGGAACATGTACATAAGCATCACAACCAAACACTCTAAGATGTTGAAGAGAGGGTTTCTTTCTAGACCATACCTCATGTGGAGTTTTATCACCCAACCCTGATGAAGGTAGTCGATTGACCAGATAACATGTTGTACCCACTACCTCTGCCCAGAATTCTTGTCCTAACCCGGCAGCGCTGAGCATGTTCCTTTCTTTTTCCATCAGTGTCATGTTCATCCTTTCTACAACTCCATTATGTTGAGGAGTGTATGTAGTAGTATTCTGCCTTTCTATACCACACTTCTTACAGGATTCTTCGAATTCATTTCTGTAGAATTCTCCACCATTATTTGTTCTCAATACCTTTATTTTCTTCTCTGTCTGATTTTCTACCAGAGCTTTAAACACTTTAAATTTATCAAATACCTCAAATTTCTTTCTAAGAAAATAAATCCATGTGTTCCTTGATAAATCATCTATGAATGAAACATAATACACAAACTTACCTAGTGATGGAACAGGGACAGGTCCAAACACATCACTGTGTATCAACTCTAAGATCCCCTTTTCTCTTGTAGCACCAAATGGGAATCTTACTCGATTATGTTTACCATATATGCAATGTTCATAGAAATCAAAATCCAGAGTGCAATTAGCCATACCTTAAACGATACCTTTACCGTGTAGTGTTCAAAGGCCCTTTTCTCCAATATGCCCCAGTATTTGATGCTACAGCATGGTCTTCTTTTCTGGGACATTATTGATCTTGTCTCCTTCATTTCTCTTCTTAGGGGCAACAGAACTATTGCACCCATTAGTATAAGTGCTTCCCAACAACTTGTACAGAGTTCCACACCGAACTCCCCTCATCAACACCATTTCTCCTCATACCATCTTGCAAGTGTTCTTTCCAAATATAGTATTCACCCCGCATCATCCAACTTGCTTACAGATATTAGGCTCCTGGCTAGTTTTGGAATATGAAGAACCCCAGGGAGTGTTCTACTCCTTCCATCTTTTAGCAACAACTTAACCCTTCCACATCCCATGATTTTTGTTGTCGAGTCATCTCCTAGGAATACATCACCACCATCATATTTCTCATATTCATAGAACCACTCCCTATGAGGATTCATGTGGTATGACACACCTAAGTTGATCAACCATACATCATGGTCTGCATGTGTACCTGTAGATGTCAGGAAAACATCACCTCCTTCTTCAGTGGAGGTTTTCATCTCTGTGGAAGAGGTACTATCATATCCCTTTGGATTTTCAACCTTCTTAGACTTGCAATCTTTCTTATAATGCCCTGTTTTACCACACTTCCAACATTTCCTCAAATATTTTCCTGGAGACTTAGATCTACTTGTAGATTTAGATCTTCCCCCCGAAGACTTACCAGGATTCTTGTCTTCTGTATGACCTCTTACAAATAAATCATATGTGCTATGACCATCCATGTTTTTCTGCCTCATCTCTTCATATAACAAGGATGCAACTACATCCTCATACTTCAATGTAGATTGAGTGGTACTACCTATTGCTACAACCAGATTATCCCAAGATCCTGGAAAAGAACATAACAAAGTAATACAGTTATCTTATTCTGCAATCGTAATATTAATAGAGACAAGTTGACTTACTAGAGTATTAAATGCATTTAGATGTTCTATCACAGAATATCCATCTTCCATCCTAATATGATAACTACCTGAGAGGCTTGTTCAGTGACCTGGATGGAATTAAATTGAGAAATCACACCATGGTGGCCTTTCTTCAATAGTTTTTCCATCCTATGAGAGATGATGATTTTAGGAGAGCCCACTTGGAGACCTTGGAGGGTATAGGGGTGAGCGTCTTGGGTGAATCTCATACATAATTCTTGATAATCCATTATGATTGGCCCCAGAGTGAGAAGCCATTCCACTCATAATACAATATCACAACCACCCATGGAAATAGAGAACATGTTGGTTTTCGGATGATAATCAACCATTTGGAGTTTGACATTCTCATAATGCCCCCACACTTCATAGTACCACCATTACCGATGAGTATTTGAAAATTAGAAATAGGGCAGACAAAGAAATGGATCTCGTCAGCAAGCCTATGATGAATAAAATTATGGGTGCTACCACTATCAATCAATACAACCACCAGCCTATGTTTGATGTAGCCCTTGAGCTTCAATGTTTTTGAGGCCAAAATACCCAAGAGTGAATGAAGTGATATGATGGGTTCCTCTGGTTCCACATGGGTTACAACTAGAGCTTCAACATGATCACTTAGTTGAGCCTCCTCTGGTTCAGGGGCCTCATCTGATGGGATGTCTTCATGGGAAAAGGAATTTGATGCATCAATCTGGAAGAACTCTTGTTCTCTATATTTATGCCTTGGGGAATAATTTTCATCAAAATAATAGCACAGTCCTTGATTGCAATATTCTGCCATTTCTATTGGATATGCCATTTGGACCTTCAATTTTTGTGTTGGAGTTGGGTGAGTCTCGGGGTGAGAATGGGTGAGAACTGTAGCCTTCATTGGTGGGGCCTGAAGGATGGTCTCGGTTTCGTTTTCTAATTGACATGCCTGCAACTAGGTAGTAGGATCATGCATGTTCACATGAGATCAAATGGCTTCCTTTAAGCTATTGAATAAACATTCAAGGTAAAATGCTTCAAATAAGCCCTTAGTCCTGATAGCCAACTATTCAAATGTCGTGATGAAATGTGTGACTGATCCAGTTTGGCACAAATTGGTGAGCCTACCCAAAAAATGTAATTCTATCAAAACGGGCACAAACTGCTTTAGTGAACATGTTCCAAGTGGGTATTAATGGATAACATTTATTATGCCACTGCCATCGTTCTTGATCCAAGTACAAAATCCCTACATGGAGTTTTGTCTCATCATCCCAAATATTATGGAGGGAGAAGTATTGTTCCATTTGAGAGACCCACCATGTTGGGTTGGATCCATCAAATTTATGCATGTCAACTTTGGGCACCTTATTCCAAGAGTGTGGATAACCCCAAGGGAAGTGGGATGAGTGAGTATGCTCATAATGGGAATGTTGAGGGTCCTATGCATTGGGCTCTACCTGCTTAAATTGTGAATTCCTACATGGATTCATGGATGGCTACTTGGACTTCTTCTAGGAGGGACTCCTTGACTTCGGCTCATATGGTAGTGGTGATGGATTCCATTTTAATTTATAAGTTAGAAATCCTAGTCTCCTAGTATTCTTGGGTCTGAGCTCTGGTGGTTGGAATGGTAGCGGCTTAGGTAGTGGATAAGGTGTCGGGACAAAAATCGGGGCCACAAAAAGTGAGATGTACCAGGGTGATCAAGACAAAGAGAGGAGTCCAATGGGATAGGTTTCAAATAAGGGTGTCTCATAAAGGGAATGTTTAGGGTCCTCATAATGGGAATGTTGAGGGTCCTCTGCATTGGGATCTACCTACTTAACTTTTGTGAATTCCTGCATGGATTCAATGATGGATACTTGTACTTATGCTTGGAGGGAATCTTTGGCTTTGGCTCGTATGGTAGTGGCAATGGATTCCATTTTCATTTCTAAGTTGGAAAGCCTAGTCTCCCAGTCTTCTTGGTTCTGAGCTCTGGTGGTTGGAATGGTAGTGTCTTAGGTAGTGGATGAGGTGTTGGGACGAAAATTGGGGCAAAAAAAAATGAAATGTACCAGGGTGATCAGGACAAAGAGAGGAGTCTAATGGGATAGGTTTCAAATAAGGGTGTCTCAGAAAGGAGTGGGACCGCGGGAAAAAAAGGCTTAAAAGTGAATGGTACCATTGCAATCAGAATAAAGAGAGGAATGCAATGGAATAGGTTACAAAGAAGTTATACTCCACCCTGAATACTTCTACAGTGGCGGAATTCCTAAATTCTCAATAATAAAAAATGTCGGTAGGGAGTGTTTCTGCACCGAAAAAATGTGACAGGGACCAATATGCAATGCAATATATAAGTTGTTTCCATCCCAAGGTTTAGGGTTTGCAGGGTGTCTACAATGAAGGGTTTTCCCTGTGTTATATCTCTCTTATATACATGTGGGGTCCAACAGTAGTACTCGACCCAATATCTTAGGGCACCAGCTTAGGAGTCTAGATCGTATCCTTAGTCGTACTACCCAACTACCTAGGTACTAGAGAGTCTCTTCCCAAGTGTTGTTCTCGGTGACACTATAGCAGTCAAGCGGTTGATCAATTTATCTACAGAGGGATTTAGGATGCCTTGGCTGATCTGTATACAGGTGTTGTCTGATGTGCTACCACTTGAAGGGGAACCAACAGGGGTTACAAGGGTGGCCAATAGATGTGCGCTTAAGAACCACTTGTATTTCATGCATGTATTACTCCCCAACTGTGGGTTTATGCACGTAACAATAGATCTCTATAGCTTAAAGATGACGGAATATGTCTCTACCCTGAAAAATAAAATTTACCCCACAAGCCTTTCCTGGGAAAGAGCTCTGATACCACTTGCAATACTCCATATATAATATAGTATGCAGAAAAAAATATTTAGCAACTAATGGCAAAACAACGATGATATATCCATCACAATATCAGAATAATACCATAATAACACCAGAAAGAGCACATTTATTAATAATAGCAATGTTCACTTACCTCTTCGAGGGGACAACCTCTTGCATAGTAGAGCTCTATTACAATAATCTCCAAGTTAAAAATATCCAAATCCACCTACTCTTATTTATACTAATTCTACCTTCTAAGGAAACTTCTAGAGGAAGATCTTTCTATAAGCGAAAGCTTCTATTAGGTCTTATTACATTGACTTATTCTCCTTTATTTATTAGGCCTTATTAACTAATTTCTCCCTTTATTACATAGAAAACATATCCTACTAACTAATGACCCATGGAGAAGCGGTTAGGATCAGATCCTAACAATAGGGCACCATGACAACCATCCCATACTTAAATTTGGCAAGTTGTATAAGGTCTTTATTTTAAAAAGGGGGGATTTCATGCACATGTTTGGGTGGTTCTTTTATTAAATATGGCTTACTTGGTATGATACATGTGACTTGTGGACCATTGGAGGGCATACTCGTTTTTATTTTTAGGACCTTTCCATGTGAAATATTTTCCATGGAGGTACTAGGTCACTTGGACTTTCATAGGGGCTTGAACCCCACAGGATGAATGATGCACCCCATCCATTGCACACTTGAGAAGATCAATGTTTCATTTGTAGGCACTTGGACAGCATGTGATGATGTCATTGTGGCCCATGGTACCTAAATGTTGGCCTTGGGAGGCCTAGTACCTCATACCCTAGCCCTTGACATCACCTTGGATGATGGGGTTATGATGGGGTTTGATGTTCATAGTGGGGATGTGATGTGATTTGATGGAGAGAGATGCATTACTGGTCACTCTAGCACATGATGAGGTGACACATGGACTTTGTAGGAAAAACTTTCTTCACTTGGAGGCTCGACGTCTCATTTTGAGGCCTAGCATCACCCTCTAGGGCATGACGTCACCCTTCTAAGAGACTTATTTTATGTAAATTTTAATTTTGTAAATTGTAAAGGAAAATAGAGGAGGTCGGCCTCTTTTAATTTGTTGTTGACTTTTCAAAAATGAACAAATTGGTTTTATGTGACCTCATATAAATAGAGGTCACCTCACTTTTATTTTATCATCATGGTTTTGAGAATTACATACTCTCTTCGCTGAAATTTTCAGCCCACTTGAGAAATTATATCTATCTCTCTCTTGGTGTATTGTGGATGTTTTTTAATTGTCTATTGGAAGGAAGGATAGCGCTATCTCTTGATGCTTATTTTATTGGCAATGTGATGGAACATTCTTGATAAGTAAGGGTTTTCCATGCTATCTCTTGAAATAGGTAAGGAATTAAATGCATTAGTGTCGTTTCTTTTTGGTTTCAAGGTTAATTTTGGCAAAACCCTTGGAGGAGTATAAGGGAAATTACCCTCCATCAATATCCATCTTTTTTTTCATTAAAAGGGCTACTTTTCAAAGGTTGCTACAAGGAGTAAAAAGGCTTACACCCTTGTAGATTTACCTTGCTAAGGTTTTTTTTCTCTAGGGAGTAAAAAGGCTTACACACCTAGAGAAGTAATAAACCCTAGATCATAAACAAGAGACCCCATAACCCAATAGATAAGGCAGTAATCTACTTGCATTGGAGATTGAATATTATGCATTGGTAAATGTGATATCAAGGAGTTTGAATTGCTTAAGTTTGGAAATTGATTTTACATGTTTTAAGATACATTGTTCCCTAAGGGCATCTTGATTGGACAAGTGATCTCATTGCTGAAATGAAATTTATTCTACAGACAATAGGGCTGCAACAAACTCATCTTTATCTTACTCTTTTCTCACTTTTCTATCGCTAAAAATCACTTGCAAGCTGCCATAATTGATCTACTAGTTAAATGTTATTGTTTGGGTGGATTTTTTGCTGATTTTAGTGGCTAGAACTTGCCGCGGAAAAAAATGTTTGCTACAACCATAAGGATATTACAAATCTTTCTGATAACACTAACTAACAACACTCTAATTGCTATGAAAGTCTTGTTTAAATCATTGGAAATTTGTCTACTTATTTCTAGCTTTCTTTCCAACATATTGCACTTGATTTTGATGGTATAATTTGCAGCTCTTATTATCATTTATTGTTGATATATATATTTCCATACTGCTGCAATTTGGGAAAGTAAGGTTTCTTGTTGAATTCCCTTTGGTATTGAGGCTTCATTTACTATATAATGTCTTGTTCTGGGTAGGTTTGACATTGTTTTTCGAGTACACTACCTTGGAAACCACTCACCATCTCACAAAACTCATTTTTAATCCTCCTTTCCACCATTGAACTTGACCTATAGGGGCATATTTCATCTCTTTTCACTTTCCATCGCAATCCCTCTAGGGTCACCCGTGATTCCACCCTTGTGGTGATTTATTCATCACTAAATTGGGGAGAGTGTTTATCTAAGGTGACAGTGGATAGATACTCTTGTAGTTGTCACACCTTTGTGGTTTGTGTTGGGATTTTACCAAGCTACAATATATGTGATAACATTTTTGCGTCATTACCGAGGAGGATTTTGAACCCTTTCTGACCCATAATGACACTTGGCAAGTTATTCTCAAAGCCTCTACCCATAGCTTTCCTTGCAACTCCATTTTAGGGAAGTTCTCTTTTTCAACTTTTGATGAACTTGTTATAAGTTTATCCGGCGACTCCATTGATAGAAGATACCCTCCCCATCTTTTATGAGACTTGCTCTCATCTAGAGACTCCATTAAGGTGTCATGTTAGACAATGGAATTATGGCACTAGCGTATTTTCATGATACTCAGGATGAGTCATTGCCCAAAAATTTTGGTATCACAAAGACATTTTTACAAATGGAAATGAAAAAGGTTGTTGACAAATCCACTAAATGGTTGATGAGTATTATAAGGGAGTTATCTCAGGAATATACTCAACATCAATCCCGTGATGTTGAATTCTTTCTCAATGAACATGTCCATAAAGAAAGTTGTCAAGAAGAAGAAGGTTATGGTGAAGCACAACATGTTGAGAACCCAAATGAGACATTACTATCCTCTCTCCCATTTGATGAAGATGCAATTCTTCAACCTAGCTTTCATTCTACACATGAAGATGAAAAAGTGATTAGTCGAGATGATAAAGATGATTTACTGAAGGACCTCTTCGACATGGTTGATCAACACATTGATGATTTCGTACATATTTGGAGGCGTAGATGGGACATGGGTTGTTTCATTTTTTATAAAGATCACATCTACGACATTGAAGGCAATTTCCAAATAAAAAATGCAGGAATCTTTCCTTTGGAAGATTGATTTTCATATGTGGACAATCCAAATACTTGGCAACCTAATGATGATATGATCATAGATTTTCTTCATCCACCAGGAGATGGCTTGTTCCACTACACTTATGTTGATTTCAATCCATACCCTGGGAGTTATTTTTTTGAGAACTCAGAACCATTATTTGAAGAATATTCTCAACCATCCTCTTGCTCGAACTCTTATGCACATGAGGTCGTGGTTAGCTCAGAACAATCAAATATTTATACTACAGAGAAGCGATATTTTAAACATCAGGCAGTATGTAGGGATTTGCAGACACATACAAAGAAGTGACATGCTTTGATCATGGAGAAGGATTATGTCTCCAGACCTATGGTTTTCCCTTATCTCATGCCTATTCCCCTAGGAAATCATAAGGTTTTCTTTGGATCTCTCATCTCCCCTCAGTCTTTGGGAATCAATGATCATGTTGGTGACGAAGAATATGAGCCATAATTTATATGTGGTGGCCCTATTCAGAGATGTTTGGATCAATCTTATGGCTATTATTTCCAACAGGACTTTCTCCCTCCCACCCACCTCCATGAGTTGTTTTCTATGGTTGATTGCATGATTATTTATTCTTATGATTATTTGGTGCTTGACTCGTCTTTTTTGTATTACACAATTAAGCATAGGGGGAGACAATTTGATTAGATGAGTAGGTGGTTGCATTGGTTGTATGATTTCACCTGACACCTTTAGGGTTTTGACTTCTACGGGCCTTGGGCCCCAGGTAACTAGGTTGGTCATTTTCTTTCTTGCATTTTCATTTGTGTGTTCATGGTAGTTTAATTTCATTTATTTAGATTTGGATGTTCATATTTTATTTACATATTTATTTATAACATTTTTTCATAGTTGATGTGGTACATTTTCTTGAATCATATTACGTGTTAGTTAGAAATTTTTTAAAATTGCGAAATTTTATTTTTAATGGGTAGTTGTATTTTTGAATTTTTTATTATATGGATAAAGGGGTGAGTGCACCACCCTTCTATATCCCAACATGTATTTTTTTAGTGTGTGTAGGCACAGGTATTACTAGGAGATGCACTCTACAGACAGAACAAGTCCCCAAGTAGGAGCCAGATGTTACCCCCCATTTCTAGGGGAAACTAAGGAGATGATTTCTCGAGGCCCGTGGGTTACAGACATGGAGTTCCAAGAGCTATATGAGTAGATATATCCCTTACTCTTGAAACACATCACCATTGATTGGTGGCAACACTGTCCACCACACCAGCTTGGTCCACAAAGGACAGTAGGTCTTTCTCCATAAGGTAACAAGTATGGTCTCATGGTAAGTGTCATTTTAATAATTGAAGAACTTGAACATGTTGTGAAGACTCCTTTCTTCATTTTGAAATTTTTTTCTTGGAAATTATGCCTTTCGCCTCATTTCACCTTGGTGGTTGACATGTTTTCCTAGTAAGTGGGTCACCCTCAAGAAAAGGGTTGTTACTAGGGGGTCTCCTTGAAGGGTCATTGTACCATTCCCATCCATATTTTCCACTCTTCACACTTACTCCCCTTCATCTCCTCATATTTTGGGATTTTGGGCTTATTGACCCAAGAAGGGATTGTACCTCATTTCATGGGAAGAAGGGGATAAAGGTCCAAAGGGGTTGTAGCTATAAAAAGAGAAGATCCATATATTATCCTCTAGATGCTTGCCCTCAGGTCCTAAGAGAAATGAAATGATTCCCAAAAAAATCAATGACCTGTAAAATAAAAAGCATACTTAAATAAATGTCTCTCTTGTTGAGGGCATGCATTTTGTGTTGTCCTTTACTTTCCTTACACATGACACTCTGTGTGTTCCTAGATTCCAGTGGCATTGCAATGATCCTTAATTTCCATTTCACATAACACTCAATGCTTTGGACCATAATCAATTAATGGAAAATAAATGGCTTGGAAAAATGTTGCATTACAAAAGAGGATGCAACACACCCTCTACAAAGGCACCCACAAATGATATAATATGATCCCTTGATATGTCAAGAAAACCATGCCCAAAATTCATACCCCCATCAACCTCATACTCTTTTACATGACTTAGATAAGGTATTCTCAAGAAACACTCCTTGACTTGGGGAATGACCTACCTAATAGGGTACCATGAAAACCCTCCCATACTTAGATCTTGCAAGTTGCATAAGGTCTTTGAGAATTTGTTTATTTTGAAAAGGGGGGATTTCATGCACATTTTTGGGTGGTTATTTTATTAAATATGGTTTACTTGGAATGCTACATGTGACTTTTGGACCCTTTGAGGGCATCCTTGTTTGTATTTGCAGGACAAGGGCATCCTTGTTTACCTTTGTAGGACCTTTCCAGGTGAAATATTTTCCATGGAGGGCCTAGGTCACTTGGACCTTCATAGGGGCTAGAATCCCACAAGATGGATGATGAACCCCACTCATTGCACACTTGAGAATATCAATGTTGCCTTTGGAAGCACTTGGACATCATGTGATGATGACATTGTGGCCCCTGGCACCTAAACATTGGCCTTGGGAGTCCTAGGATGGCACACCCTAGCCCTTGACGTCACCTTAGATGATGGGGTTACTATGGGGTTTGATGGTCCTAATGGGGATGTGTTTTGATTTGATGGAGAGAGTTGCATTAATGGTCACTCTAGCACATGACGAGGTGACACATGACCTTTGCAAGCCAAAACATCTTCACTTGGAGGCTCAACATCTCATTTTGAGGCCTAGTGTCACCCTCTATGGCATGAAGTCACCCTTATAAGGGACTTATTTTATGTAAATTTTTATTTTGTAAATTGTAAAGGAAAATAGAGGAGTTCAACCTCTTACAATTTGTTGTTGACTTTTTAAAAGTGGGAAAATTGGTTTTAGGTGACCTCATATAAATAGAGGTCACCTCACTTTCATTTTATCATCATGGTCTTGAGAATTACATACTCTCTTGGCTGAAATTTTCACCCTGCTTGGGAAATTTTCTCTATCTCTCTCTTGGTGTATTGTGGATGCTTTTTACTTGTCTATTGGAAGGTAGGCTAGTGTTATCTTTTGATGCTTATTTTCTTGGAAATGTGGTGGAACATTCTTGATAAGTAAGGTTTTTTCATGCTATCTCTTGAAGTAGGTAAGGAATTCCAACATTAGTGTTGTTTATTCTTGGTTTTAAGGTTAATTTGCAAAACCCTTGGAGAAGTATGGGGGAATACACCCTCCATCAAGATCTATATTTGTTGTCATTAAAAGGGATACTTTTCAAAGGTTTCTACAAGGAGTAAAAAGGATTATTTACCACACTAAGGTTTTTTTAGGGAGTAAAAATGCTTACACCCATTTTGGTTCTTTTGGTTGAATTTTTGTGGTCGTGACAATAGAAATGGGGTCTACGTCAATGATATGTCTTCTATGAGTAATTTATGAATTAGATGTTGAATCAGGGTTCGGCTCCTTGTCTTTGATATCGTCCACCAATGACTTTTTTTAGCGACATTCATCGATGTTGTGCCAGGTGCTTTTATGGAAATCGCACCATTTTCCAAATTCACTCTTCATCTTTCCATTATCCTTATTTTCATCTGGCTTGGACGGGTTTTCTGAAGGATGGTTTTTAGGGCCATCTTTACCATACTTTGGTTGTTGTGAACTTGTAGACCCAAACTCCCACTTATTATGGTGCTTAAATTTATACTCGATTTTAACACCATATCGATAAGCAACACCCATTGATGAGATGTCCAAAAAATTCATTTCAGTTTGGATGTATCTATGTAGAGCCCCACGGTATTTTAGAACCAGATGTCGCTCCGAGTCTTTGATACCCATCTTGGTGCACAAGGTATGGAAGGTATTGGTGAAATCTAAAACTTCTTGGCCCCTCTCTTGATGCAGCGTGGTCCATTTCATGTAATGGTATTCATAGTTTCCAACGGGGTAATATTGTTCCTTGATTACATCCACAAAAAATTCCCAAGTGGGCTCGGCCCCATATATTCCAAACTCCTCTGTGGAACTTTGCTCCCAGTAATTTTCCCACAAATGTTTGACATAGGGGAGAACCTTAAGGAGTGCGAAGGTGATATTTTCCCTGTCGGAGAAATTATGAACAAAGAAATAACCTTGAAGCAGATTTAACCATTTTTCTAGGGCATCCGCATCTATTTGTCCTTCAAATACGGGAATATCAAAATGAACTTGTACCTTGAAAGGAGAGGTTCCTCCTGTTAATGTTTATTCCATTATTATAGTTCTTTTCATTTCAATAGATAAGAGCAATATAAGAACAAGATCACTGAGAAATACACATTCACAAGAGACACAACATTTATCCTGGGAAACCCTCTAGGGGAAAAAAACCCAGCAAAAACTTCCTTATCATAAATTTCCAATACAATGTTCAAGAGATAACTCAAACCAATATAGATAGTCCTCTCCAATATATGTGCCACTCTTCTCCCTCTCTCTCACTGGTAAGTTGCAGCCTTGCTTCTTAAGAATGAGCAAGTGTGTTGTGTGATAAAGTGAGGCATTAGCCTCTCTATATATACAAGACTGGCACGTGTGAAGGGTCTTCACTGGCAGGGTCGACCTCTCACTCTGGGTCGGTAAACCCACCTTTAATTTAATTATGGGTCTCAATAATAACTGTTGGGGCCAACTTCTTATTCTTCCTATTACAATTGTCCGATGACCAATCCACAAAAGGGGATTTGGTCCTAATACAATTACCAACATGATTAATCCACAATGGGGATTAATCATATGAATAAAATAACAATACTAATAAGAATACTCTTTGCAGTTACATTATTTCAACACTCCCCCTTAACAAGAAGGGTATTCTTCAACAACATCATGTGAGAGAGGTCTGCATCATTAGTGGCATCAGGAGGACAGTATTGTCAATATCATCTTGAAACATTGGCTAGAAAATTTATGAGTCATCGACAATTTTCTTCATCGGCAGAATCATCATTCTCAAAAGAATGCCATCATCATCTGCATCAATATGTATCAGTAAAAATGATACCTCATCACAGCACTAGGCTGGCACATCACAGTACTACACTAGCTCAATGTCACAGCTGATAAGATGGTAGCTCAGTGTCAGTCACATCTTTTTTTACGTCTAACAACTAGGTCAGAAGCAAGGTATACATCATCTTGCTTTACGTCTAACAACGAGGTCAGAAGCAAGGAATCATCTTGCTTTATGTCTAACAACTAGGTCAGAAGCAAGGAACACATAATCATCTTGCTTTACATCTAACAATGAGGTCAGAAGCAAGGAATCATCTTACTTTACGTCTAACAACTAGGTCAGAAGAAAGGAATACACACAGCGTCTTGCTTTACGTCTAACAATGACTCATCTTAATTTACATCTAACAGCGAGTTCAGAAGCAAGGAATACACAACGTCTTACTTTACGTCTAACAGTGAGGTCAAAAGCAATGAATCATCTTGCTTTACATCTAACAGCAAGGTCAGAAGCAAGGAACACACAACGTCTTTCTTTACGTCTAACAACAAGGTCAAAAGCAATGACTCATCTTGCTTTATGTCTAACAGTGAGGTCAGAAGAAAGGAATAAATATATACTCCCCCTTTAAGGGAGGGTCCTTTCAGACTATACCAAGCTTATCTCAAAAGTTTTCAAACTTTACACAAGATACAGGTTTGGTCAACACGTCAGCAACATGTTCATCCGTGCTAATGTACTAGAGCTTCAAGGCTCCTCTCTGTACCATGTTGCAGATGAAATGATAGTGGATCTCTATGTGCTTCGACCTATCGTGGAATACAAGATTCTCTGTCATCTTTATGTAGCTCTGGTTGTCACATAGAATCACGGTTGCTCTCATCTCCAAGTCAAATAGGCCAGTCAGCAACTTTCGAAGCCATATAGCTTTGCATCTAGAAGAACATGTGGCAATGTACTCTGCTTCCACTGTGCTAAGAGCAATACTAGATTGCTTCCTACTCTGCCATGAGATCATGGCTGATCCCAAACTGAAACAACATCCGAAAGTTCTTTTTCTGTCAGCAACGCTTCCTGCCCAATCTACATCAGTGTATCCACTCAATGTGAAGTCATGATCTCCATCATAGCTGAGACCGTAATCCATTGTACCTTTAAGGTACCTCATCACATGTTTTTCAGCCACTAGGTGAACGTGTCTGGGCTCTACCAGAAAATGACTCAAGGTGTTCAATGTAAAACAAATGTCTAGTCTGGTTTTTGTTAGGTACATCAGCGATCCAATAATCTGTATGTACAGTGTGGCATCTATCAAGTCTGATGAAGTATCGACCAACAGCTTCAAATTTGTTTCCATGGGTGTATTCATGGACTTACATTCTAGCATGTCAAATCTCTTTAAGATTTCGACTGTGTACTTCCCTTGGTTAAGGAAGATCCTTTATGGACTCTGCCATAGCTCAAGACCTAAGAAGTAATGCATTAGGCCAAGGTCTTTCATTTCAAATTATGCAGCAAGTCTCTTTTTACATTCAGTGATGAGCTTTTCTTCTCCAGTTAAGAATAAGTCATCCACATACAGTAGTAGGATTACTGGTTCATTATCCATAATTTTGAAGTAGAGATTTGAGTCTGCTTTACTCTTGGTAAAGCCTAAGCTCGTCAAGAAACTATCTATACAGCCATACCAAGCTCTGGGAGCTTGCTTCAATCGGTATAAGGCTTTCTTCAATCTGCAGACATGAGACTTCATGTCTTCAACCTCAAATCCTTGGGGTTGCTCTATATACACTTCCTCTTCAATAACACCATTCAGGAAAGTTGTCTTCACATCCATCCGATGCAGCTTCCATTTCATCTTAGCTGCAAGTGATATGAAGTGTATCTAGCCACAGGAGTGAATGTCTCTTCATAGTCAATGCCTTCCTTCTGGGAAAAGACATGAGTGACAAATCTTTCTTTTATATTTCTCAATACTTCCATCGGCAACATGTTTTATTTTGAAGAGCCATTTTGATGACACCACATCCTTACTTTTTGTTCTGGGAACTATTTCCCATACATCATTCTTTATTATGGATTGGTATTCCTCTCTCATGGCATCTGCCCATTCCTTCTTTTGAATGACCTCTTCAAAGCATGTAGGTTCTTCATCAAGTAGATTGCACATCAAAGCCGTGTAACTGGAGAATGGCTTTGGTCTTTTCACCTGTCTCGTGGTTCCTTCTAGAACACCATACTTCTCTCCATCTTGAATAAGCTCTCTTGCC
>ML785132.1:495809-506374 GCA_009831015.1 Picea engelmannii | reverse complement strand
AGAGCCAACCTAAAGGAAGCATATTTCACAAGAGACACAACATTTATCCTGGGAAACCCTCTAGGGGAAGAAAACCCAGCAAAAACTTCCTTATCATAAATTTCCAATATAATGTTCAAGAGATAACTCAAACCAATACAGATAGTCCTCTCCAAAATATGCGCCACTCTTCTCCCTCTCTCTCACTGGTAAGTTGCAGCCTTGCTTTTTAAGAATGAGCAAGTGTGTTGTGTGATAAAGTGAGGTGCTAGCCTCTCTATATATACAAGACTGGCACATGTGAAGGGTCTTCACTGGAAGGGCCGACCTCTCACTCTGGGTGGGTAAACCCACCTTTAATTTAATTCTGGGTCTCAATAATAACTGTTGGGGCCGACTTCTTATTCTTCCTATTACAATTGTCCGATGACCAATTCGCAAAAGGGGATTTGGTCCTAATACAATTACCGACATGATTAATCCACAATGGGGATTAATCCTATGAATAAAATAACAATAATAATAAGAATACTCTTTGCAGTTACATTATTTGAACACCTCCAAAGTGGTCACTTGATGAAGACACGTCTGTTGTTATCGGCAGGTGTTCAAGGATGTGGGAAAAATTATCCATCATTTCATCCCTTTGTCGTGTGAGAGCTTGTTCAAGCAACAGATTAATAGAATCGTCTTCTCTGTCATTTTTATTTTCTTTCTCCATGGAGGGTTTCTTGGGAACAAAAGAGAGATTTTCCACAAGAGAGACAAGCTCGAGATCCAACTCTCTATACGCATACCTCATCGGGGACATGCATTGAAAAATGATCAAGAGAAGTCTGCTCTGATACCACTGATCCGGATTGTTTTTGACACAAAATGAGAGCGGAGATATAATAAACAAATGTACATAGATATATCGAGTATCCAAAAATATAACAAAAATGTATCATAGATGCAACCATAAACAAAGAGATACAGTAATACACAATTTCTATTAATGAGCGAAAATGTACAAAGACTGTAAAAATACATAGTGAAAGACTCGCTAGAATGGCGGCAACTTATATTTGAGAAGAGATTTGACGGATAGTCACATTCGCAAGAATATGATCATTACAATGAGGCTCCAAATGCCTTTTTAACATAATTAAAATCCAAAACCCTAACCCCAGAACATGAAAATCCAAAAGGTTTGCAGGCCCCGATAGGGGTAGTTTATATGTCAACTTCTCGGGGACATAAATTTTCCATATGATCTTTGTTTGGGGCGCTCAATACACTATTAGAAAGTTCTAACTAAGAAGAACAATTTTCGAATGGCCCAGGTCAGTTTATTTAACAAATACTTGGGACCCAAATCTCCAAAAAACGTCGTTTAGGGCCTCAAAATGGCCCTAGAAGTTTGGAACCTGAAAAAATGTCGAAAAAATGCCAAGGTGGAAAACTAATTTTCAAGCCAGTGGAATAGGTGGGTGGCCACTAATATCCACCTAGATCATGCTATAAAAAAAGGATCGCGGAGAAATAAAATAAAACATATGCGGAAATAAAACACAGAAGATACACAATACAATATAGACACAGATATACGTGGTTCACCCAGTGTGGGCTATGTCCACCAGAAAAATTGCCAGTTCCTTCCTTTATTATTATCCAATAAATGAAGGGATACAACCTATAGCAAAACCATTGTAACTTCCTCTTCTTTCTCTCACAGTCTCTAATCTCGGAATACAATATTCGCGATGATGCATATCTGCAATACATTTCCCTCATAAAAGAGGTTTTCCTTCTAGGGGAAAAAAACCTGACATAACTTCTATCATCATATATGTGACATTATAATGAATGGTCCATATTTACAATGAAATTACAATATACATTTACAAGGCAATTTTTCCTTCGGGGGCCCGCTTTCCCCTGGACCCCGCAGAGGGGGTAACCCCCTCTGCACTCCCCCACGTGGAGGAGTGTACATTCTCCCAGGCTGTAAAGTCTTCATGGGGTATAAAAATGGCTAAAAACAAATACCTTTGAATCAGGAAGATAATTAGGATCCACAACCAACAATATCCCACTTGGAGACTGATCTCAACAACTCCACTGATGTTGTATATGTTGGACTATGAACCTTCTTGGACCTAGAAAATATATCATATTCATCTTCATGCTTGAAGACCAACTGAAACTGAGTAGGAACTCAGTTTCTCCTTGGTTACTCCCTTAGTTAACATGTCTGCAGGATTTTGGCTAGTGTGTGTCTTTTCCAACTTCAAATGTCAAGCTTCCAAGATGGATCGTATGAAATGGTACCTGAGATGAATATGCTTAGTATTTGAATGGAAGGTTGTGTTCTCTGCAAGATTAATGGAACTCTCACCGTCACAATACAACCTGCTATTCTCCTAATTCTTTTTCAATTCCTCCATAAACCTCTGTAACCAAATCATCTCATTACTAGCCCTTATAGAAGCAACACACTCTGGCTTTGTTGTTGAAAGTGCAACACCCTTTTTCAATTTCGAAATCCAACTTACTTTTGTTCCACCTACAGTGAAAACATACCCTGTGGTGCTCCTCCTGCTATATTTATCACCTGCCATATCTGAATCAACATATCCCTATAGAACAGTTTCTAAACCTTCAAAACATAATGCATGATTAGCAGTACCTCTCAAATACCTGAGAATCCACTTTACTGCCTCCCAATGTTCTCTACCTAGATTGTTCATATACTTGCTCACAACTCCCACTGCATGTGCAATATCTAGTCTTGTGAAAACCATCGCATACATCAAGATGCCAACTGTTGATGAATAAGGGACCCTGGACATGTATTTTATCTCCTCATGTGTCTTGGGACACATTTCCTTAGTTAATTTGAAATGGCTCGCCAAAGGTGTACTAACTGGTTTTTCATTCTGCATTCTAAACCTCTCCAACACCCTCTCTATGTACTCACCCCGAGACAATGTCAATTTGTGATTTTCCATGTCTCTTATTATTCTCATACCAAGGGTTTTGTTTGCAACACCCAAATACTTCATCGCAAATGAATTAGCTAATTTCTTCTTGAGCACATTTATATCCTTCATATTAGACCCTGCAACAAGCATGTCATCTACATACAATAGCAAGTTAATATAGCTTCCATTTTCTAGCCTTTTAAAATAAACACAGTGATCAGAATGACATCTACTATAACCTTGTTATGTCATAAACCTGTCAAACTTCAAATACCACTGTCTTGGAGCTTGATTCAGGCCATACAATCTCTTCTTCAACCTGCATACCAAATTCTCATTTCCTTTGACCTCATACCTGTTGGAAATATTGTCATTGATGGAAAAGGATGAGGAAAAGGAAGAAGAAGAGTTTTTATGTAAGAAATTCAGTGTATGGTTGAGTTTTGGATAGGCGCGTATGTTCGCTGAAGCGGGTCGCCGATAGCTGTCAGATCTGCAGAAGCTACGGGGAGATATGCCATCGGGAGATCGGAGTTCTCAAGGTCATGAGAACTGGGACATTGAAAGTCTCGAAATCCTGACATAATCGGGACCGTCCATTTGGAAGGACACGTGGCAGCGATCGGACACCACCGAGAGAATCTCACCAAGAGGTTTCATCAGAGAATCAGGAATCAGAGTTTCGCGAGTCTCGTGAACAATTGCATCACATATCGCGAAATCGCGATACGCGATTTCCCGATAAGGCAGATAGCGTGTGGGCCACCCTGGAGGACAGGTGGCAAGTCAAAGGTCGGGAACCGTCGGAGGACCAGCGTATCGGGAATCGAAAAATCAGTATTCCCATGGATGGAGGATCGGGGAAATCCCTAGAGGAAACCCCGACGTGGAATCTGAACCGTCCATTCGATGGGACGCGTGTCAGGAGTATGGAGGAAGTCGGGGATCGGCAAATCGCAAACTCAAGAGGCAAAGAAACCAATGCCGATTTCGCAATATGTGATATCGCGACTTAATCACAGTTGTTGATTAAAGAAATGATCTGGACCGTTGATATGACCTCTCACAGAGTTTCGGGGATCGGGATTTGTAAGTGACAAAACCTTGAACATAAGGAATGCCGAAACCCGATTTAAAAAAAAAAAAAGGGGCGCGCATAGGTTTAATTCAAATTTTAAGAGGGACCCGATTTCCCCCGAGCAATAAATATGGGACTCGATGAGCGTTGAACGGTTCTTTGACCCATGGGCTTAAGAAGGGGTCGATGCCCCTTTCTACAGTTGATCCGAAAGCAAAGGAGGGAGGTAAGGACAGTGATAGGTCACAGGGGTCCTTTTTGGAGGACGTGGAGGCCATTTTCTAACAGTAGGCACATCTGCAGGTCGTTGAGGTCATTTGTGCAGGCTGCAGAAAAGGTTTGAGGTGGGAGGAACCTCACTGTAGCAGTTGGGTGGCAGATCTACATTGACAAAGAGTTCTATGCAGTGGATTTAGCAATTAGGAGAGCTGAGGCATCATCTCCAGGATACAAGTCTTAATAAGATGTCAGAACTGTCTCTTCTAAAAGAAGATGATGGCCAGCGCATAGAACACATATGAATCCGGGTAAGTTACTATAGATCTGAACTGCTCTGCAACACATATTATTACTGATCAATAAAAGGGGGAAGTGTATATATATATATATAAATACGGGTCATTCACATTAAAGATGCATATGACAGCTAGGATCTCTGATGAAGGATGTTGAATGCATATTGAAGTCTAGGTTATTGCTAATATTCTAAAGTTTTGGGCAAAATATGTTTGCTGACAAATGTACAAAGGGTTGAAACTGCCTAATCCAGTGTGAAAATTGATGAAACGCGATCAGCAGCATGTCTGAGGGTTAAATCCTTCAGTAAAAGCACCCTACCAGTAGAAACTAGTGCGATTTTCAGGGGGTTGAAGCTCCCTTCCAAGAAAGACTAGTAAATGAGAGAAGGTTGCAGCCTTCTGCAGGTAGAAGCCTGCGTACTAGTATGAGTCTGCACCAATACAATGTTGTAAAACGTTTTCTTAATGATAATTATTGAAGACAGAGACAACAGCAGCGGTGGTTTTCTCCCGATTTGGGTTTCCACCTTAAATCCTGGTGTTCATGTGTCTTACTCATATGCGTTGGCTTATTTTGTTATTAATGCACTGAATTAATGCTTAATAGACATCTGATGAATAAAGAAATTCATTATAAGATCTATGAATACACTCTTGTTTCTTTAAGACTATACAATAACTAGTCTCTACAAAGTAGCCTAAGGTTTTTCAGTGAAAGAAAAGAGAAAATTAATTGATTGCTCAAATACTGATTCCCCCCCCCCCCCTCTCAGTATTTCTCAACAATACCCCTGTGGTTGTTGCATATAAATCTCTTCCTCCAACTCCCCATGGAGAATAGATTTTTTTGCATCTTACTATTCAAGATGCAAATCTTCTACTGCCACAAGACTTAAAATAGTCATAATTGAAGTCATTTTAACAACAGGAGAAAATATTTCATCAAAATATATACCTTTCTTTTGTGCAAACCCCTTTACAGTAAGTCTAGCCTTGTACTGCTTTTTGCCTCCATCTTCTTCCTTCAACTTGTAAACCCATTTATTATGCAATGCTCTTTTTCCTGTAGGCAACTAAACCAAGTCCCAAGTCTATTTATTTACCAAGGAATCCATTTACTCTTTCATTCCTTTCTCCCACTTCTTTTTGGTGTCTATATCCATTTCCTCTTCATAACATTCTGGTTCACCAGAATCAGTCAACAATAAATAATACAATGAATGAGAGTATCTTTTAGGGGGTCTAATTAAACTGGTAGATCTTATAACAACACTTTCAGGAGTTTGAGGTACCGGTTGATCCTGTTGTTGTACATTTTGATTTTTTGGTGCCTTTGGAATTTCTTTTTTAGTGATCTCATCAAGCACTATGTATTTTGGTTTTTCTTTTTCCTGTTTCTTTCCCTGCAACTTATCTTTGTACATGACCTTCTCATTGAATATGACATCTCTAATCCTAATGATTTTGTTATTTTCATAATCCCATAAGCAATAACCAAAATCATTAACACTGTATCCAATAAAGGTACACTTCTTGTATTTTTCCTCAAGCTTTGTTCTCTTTTCTTTATCAATATGGAAAAATGATTCACAACCGAAAGTCTTCAAAAAAAAATAGTTTAAATTTTTATTTGTCTATGCCTCCTCTACAATTCTACCATCCAAAGAGCTTGAAGATCCTATGTTTATTAAGTAAACAATAGTATCTACATCATCTTCCCAGAAATGTAAGGGCAAACCAGCATGCAATCTCATACTTCTTGCACTCTCCATGATTGTCTTGTTCATCTTTTCTGACACACCATTTTCTTGTGGTGTTCCTGGAACTTTCTTCTCTCTACAAATCCCATGGTATGAATAGTAATCATCAAAATCCTTGCTACAATATTCACCTCCATTGTTTGATCTAAGACACTTCAACCTTTTTCTTGTCTCATTCTCAACCAAAGATTTCCATTTCTTAAAAGTATCAAAAACATCATATTTTTGTCGAATGCAATAAAACCCAAGTTTTCTAGTTGCATCATCAATAAAAGTAATATAATAATGAGATCCACCAAGAGTAGATACATGAGTTAGTCCCCATACATCTATATTCACAAGCTCTAACCTTTCACTCCACTTTTCTTTTCTGACTCTAAGAAATCTGACTCTCTTATGTTTTCCATAAACACAATGCTCACAGAAATCCAAATCAGTTTGTTTAAGATCTAGCAACAAATTTATTTTTTGAAGTATATGCATCCCCTTCTCACTCATGTGTCCAAGCATATGATACCACACTATTGTATCCACTCCTGTAGAAGCTAAAGAGATAGAAGAGTCAGTATTACCGGTACATAAATACAATGTACCTACCGTCTCTCCTTTTTCTATCACCAATGATCCTTTGGTGACCTTCCACACCTTATCTGTAAATATGGATATACAAAATTCACTTGCCAACCTCTCTGTTGAAATTAGATTTTTCCTTAGATCTAGAACATGTCTTACCTCTTTCAACAACCATTGGTGTCCATTGCTTTTATGTATTTTTACCTTTCCCATTCCAACAATTTTGCATCGTGCATCATCACCCAAATGAACCTATCCAAAATCACCATGAATATAATATAGAAAATGTTTCCTATGGGGTGTGGCATGAAATGAATCCCCTGAATCTACTATCCAAGAATCAGAAATATTATCTATAGAAAGAATCAAAGCATCTTGTAACACATCACCTGTTACATTTGCTTCCTAATTTTTCTCCTATTGAAGCTCTATAGTCTTTCTTCAGATGTCCTTTCTTCCCACAATTCCAGCACTCTATCTTTTCAAATCTGGATTTGGATCTTCCCTTCCTAGAATTATCATGGTTCCCTGAGCCCTTTCCTCTATCCTTTTGTCTTCCCCTGTTCTCCATGTTTAACGCATTACCTGATGTCTCACATGTGCTTTTCCGTCGCATTTCCTCACTAAGGATATCAAATTTTAAAGTGTTTGAACCAGAGATAGAGTTACTTATAGCCATGACCAAGTCATTCCAGATTTTTGGAAATGAGCACAAGATCATAAGATCCCTGACCTCGTCATTGAATTCCACTTTTACAGAACTTAGTTGATTAGTAATTGTATTAAATTCATTTAAATGATCTGCAACAGACCCACCTTCTGACATCTTCATATTAAATAATCTCTTCATTAGAAATACCTTATCGAATGCCAAGGGTTTTTCATATAGTTTATCCAATGCATCCATCATCTCCTCCGTTGTCTTTTCTTTCAAAATATTGAAATCCACCGACGCTGCCAGGCTCAGTCGTATAGTTCCTAGTGCCTTTCTATCAAGAACCTCCCATTCTTCGTCCTTCATGGTTGTCAACTTATTTTCTATTCCACCCAATGGTAGGAATAGATCCTTATGATATAAATAATCTTCCATCTACATCTTCCATAACTGGTAGTTTTGGTCGTTAAATTTATCGACCCTAAACTTTTTATCTTTCTCCATTGCTCCCACTCGAACCAAGAACCCTCTTTTTCTGCGAGTTACATTTTTCTTTGATACCAGTTGCTAGAAAAAAAGGATCACGGAGCAATAAAAAAAAAAAAAAATGTGAAAATAAAACATAGAAGATACACAATACAATAGAGACACAGATATACGTGGTTCACCCAGTGTGGGTTACATCCACCATAGAAATTTCTAGGTCCTTCCTTTATTATTATCCAGTAAATGAAGGGATACAACCTACAGCAAACCCGTTGTAAATTTCTCTTCTTTCTCTCACAGACTCCTATCTCATAATAAAATATTCCATATGATTCATAGCCACAAATACATTGCCTGTAAATGTGTTGAACTTGCACATAATAGATCTGGCTAGAAAATAATACACACATTTGCAGAGAGAATTTGAGAAAGAAGAAGGAGAGAAAGAATGGAAAAATTCACATTAACCATATTCCACACTCAAAGAGTGAATAATTTAAAATAGATATAGGATATATGAGTAACTAATGAGACATAGTGGTGGTCTAGAGTGATCTGGACACACACCAGAAGTTACAGGAGTAAACTACCACCTAGTCTAGTCTCTCAGGCAGTTACGAGAGTGAACTGCCACCTAGTTGAGTTAACTAGTCAACTAGTCATCAATTAACTGACTGAACAGAGAGTAGTGAGGAGTTAACTTAGGAAATCAAGGGTAATGCATCAATCTAGTGATAATACCAAGGAAAGTGCACATTAGTTGGTGATGATCCCAATGTTGCATGGTGACAAAACCAATGCAACATCTAAACTCAACTCAACTAGTCAAACTGAAGTGTCAACTAAAAGAGAATATTCTCTAGGTGGAATATTCTCCCCTAAAATATAGGAGACTGGATAATGACTATTTATGACTAATAAACAAGGAAAAACCTTAGGAAAAATAAATCCTAGGTGTGTGTGAAGTAACTCCAACACCCCCTCTGAACATCACTACGGTGAAAATAAAGAATGGGTCCCGACAATGAGGCCATGTTAGGTACCCAAATAAAAAACATACACTGAAATAAAAGAGGAAGGAGGGAAAACCTCATGGGAAAAACCCCCCCTCAAATTACAATGCATAAAAAAAAAATGAGAAGGAACAAAAAGCAATTGCTAAGCAACCGTCATTCACTCCAAGAAGACCTTGCAACTGTTCAAGTTTGTGCTCGTTGAAGATTTTGTTGAAGATGTAGATGTCTGCACGGAGCTGATGAAGTATATGCACCATTGAGATGTCCACACATGTCCACTTTCTCTTATTGTAATGAAAAATATCCAAATAAAGTTTGGATGAAATTTTGAAAACCGTGTGGTCGTTTCTGGAAAAATGCCGAAATTTTGTAGATTTTAAAATGATCATAACTTCACTTCCCGGCCTCTGTTTCGGACAATTTGTTCTTTTAAATTGGATACTTTCCCAAGAGGAATTCAAATATCCAATTTGTTTCTACAAATTGTGCTCATAAAATATCATAATGGAGTCTGATTTGCGTGGCTCTCTTTTTGTCTCCTAAGATGCATGCATGGTGTAGGAAAAAGTGTCTGCATGTGATTCCTGAGATGCATTCCATATATATTCCACATGAATTTCAGAGAAAAAAATCTGAAATGGAGTAGACATCATCTTCAGTTAATGGAATACAAATTTCTGCAAATACTTTTGTAGAAGACTCTTCATAATAAGAGGCTTGATCTTCTTATGGATTCTCTTCTGGCTCTATCTTTTCAACCTTCTGCATGAAATCTTCACAATCTTATTTATTCCCAAACAGAACCTCCAATCTGGTCCATAATTCATTTGGAGTGAATTCTTGTGTGACATCACATACTTGGTGGAGAATTTCTGGAGAAATAGACAAGCAGATAAATCATATGGCCATATCTTGTCTATTGAGAAAGTCATTTTTCTCATCAGTAGAATAAGGCTCCACTTCCATTGCCATAGCTATTTGGTACAATCCTTTGCATCTAATATGAAGTAGAATTGTTGGCTTCCTTTACAAATAGTTATGAGGCGTGAGAAGTATTGTTGGTGAGTAAAACATAGATTCCATCTTTATGTGTTCTCCAATCTCCAATACCTGCAAAAAATAATTTGGTGTAGCTTTTTCTTAGCAGTCTGTTAGTTCTGATACCATGTAAATGTGTTGAACCTACATAGAATAGATCTAGATAGAAAATAATACACACATTTACAGAGATAATTTGAGAAAGAAGAAGAATGAGAGAAAGAATGGAAGAATTCTCATTAACCGTATTCCACACTCAAAGAGTGAATAATTTACAATAGATATAGGATAGATGAGTAACTAATGAGCCATAGTGGTGGTCTAGAGTGATCTGGACACACACCAACAGTTACGGGAGTAAACTTCCACCTAGTCTAGTCTCTCAGGCAGTTACGATAGTGAACTGCCACCTAGTCTAGTCTCTCAGGCAGTTACGAGAGTGAACTTCCACCTAGTTGAGTTAACTAGTCAACTAGTCTTCAGTTAACTGACTGAA
>ML785132.1:468844-481757 GCA_009831015.1 Picea engelmannii | reverse complement strand
TTTTTCTTTACTTGGTGCCAGAAGTTTGTCCTCGTGCATGCTTGGTACAGGTGACACATCTTTCAACCAGCCGAGATATCAGTCTTGACGGTTCTGCTTGACAATTGGCTTCAAAAGAGTAACAATCTCAGGCTAATTGCGGCAGCCTGTCTTCCATCTGTCTGTCTATGATGTCGATAGCGCATAATTGCGTTCTTGGTTTAATCATACATTTGTCTATTTGGACTATGTCCGCCATAGTCACTTGGGAGATCCCGGCTGAATCTCTTTCCTCTTTTTCATTTAAATCAAGCGAGATTTTTACCATATTCATCTGAATCAATGCCTCTGCATTACCTCTACTATCAATGCCTAGCAGATTACCATCTATAGAACTAAAGGCCTCTTCTAAGGAATTTGTTACCCTTTTGGCTTGTAACTTACCTTCCGAGATGCTATGTTCCCATTCTTTTAATAGAATGTTTCCTCTGGTCTGCTCTGAATGGTAAACCTGGGAGTATTTCCCGAATCCCTGTTGTCAGTAGCTATCACAGCCTCTTGAAAGGCAACCCGTGCTACTCCAGCTTCCCTTTCTCTAGCAGTTAAATTCTCCAAAACTCGATTGACCAGCAAGCAGTTATCCCGAATCACCTCTACCTTGGTGAGTAAATTTCGTTGGGCCACTGAGACTCTGCTCCGAATCTCCATCACCTAGGACTGGAACATTCTGATATTTATCACTTTACCTTCAGTGATTTCCACCCTAGCCTATAGCTATTCGATCAAATCTTTTTGCTCGCTCGCTTGCATCTGACCATCCTGAACCACTAGTTGTGATTGTTCGAGATTAGTCTTGAGCAGCTCTATCTCATTTTTATCGGCCAACCTGGCTTGCTCTATTCCTACACTCGCCTGGTCTTTGGCAGCCTCTGTTGTTGTGGCTAGTCTGGCTTCCAGGGTTTTGATGAGGCAATTTTTTTGTTTCAGCTGGTTTTTCAAAACCCTGACTAAAAATTGGTTCGCTTTGGCATATGCCCCTAATGTCCCAGCTATTTCTGTTACGAACTGTTCATTCTTCTTGTCCTTCCCATTAGTCATAACTTTGTATTTCTTGACTTTTGATTCTCCTTCCTGATAGAATTCCCTCTTTACCACTACCTTTCTCTTCTTATCGAAGAAGAACTCATTTGGAGGGAGCTCTTCCACCCTTATAGGCCTCAACTCTTCATTGAAGATCCACCCTACGTCAATATTTCCTTGAGTTGACTAAAAGGGAGTAACTGATGTAATAGGTTCTCCGATTTGCTTCGTTGATTGTCCTGGAGTAGTAACCGGACTCTACTTCTTCGGCGGGTTAGGAGTCTTTATCTCTACTTTCTGACTCTTAGTTTGCTCTCCCTCGTCCTGGTGTTTTTCTTGATCGGGAGTCGCCTTCTTGGAGCCTTTGGCATCTTTTTGTTTCACCTCCACTGTACTCGGACTCTCACCCTGTAATACTATGGGAAGACAACTGCGTCTATGTTCTTGGAATTTCAGAACATCAGCCCTCTCTTTAGGTGCCAATGTTTGGATCCGAGCTAAAATCTTGGCATAAGATCTTGCGCCTCGAAAAATGTCATCCGAGGGTGAATTTTCGTGCTCAAATCTCTTGAGTCCGCAACTGGCCAAATGATTACTCATGACCCTTTGCGGATCGTGCTTCTTGTATTGAATAAGGACCAACTTTAGGTCTTCTAGGGCTCCTGCCTCAGCATTAGCATGCCCGAAATATAATAAAGAATATAAATTTAAATGAACAGGAAAAGGTGGCCATACCTTCTTCGACTATCCCTTAAGCTCCTTGCTTATGCCACTGATCATTGTTTGTCTAGCAACCTCACGAAAAGCGAGCTTGTCAGGAATGAATAATGGCAATGCATGCGGGGGAACAGAAGCCCCAAAAAATCTGAGATATGAGAATTTGGCTTCTACATACCAGTCGGCTATGATGCTCAAATTCGTCACTATATTGTCCGAGATCCTGGGTGGCGGGTGGCCAAAAATAGTGACATGCAGCGGTACCATCACCTAGTTGAAGATTTCATATACAAAATCGACCGCTTTGTTTTCCCACAATTTCTAATGATAGACGTGGATGGGCTCATTCTCTGTTGGATTCCAACTCAAGCTCATTAAGGGGAATGGTGTTAAAAAGAACACGACGTCCATAATGTATGCAGACATAAAAAATGAAGAAACCTTTCTGCTCTCTTTCTGCGCCTGATACTCTGTAATCCGACTGGTCGAGCTATCAGACAGCATTTTTTCCCAGTCGAAGGAACAGCCTTCGACGACTTGAAATATTAGAGGCACCCATTGGAGAAAGAAATGTGAGGTGTCCTCTCTCCCGTATAATCTGCATGTCATCATAGCTACATACTTGAACTATGGTTCCAAGGAGGCTATTAAATATATACCATGATTGTCTACCCTAAACTTCACAGGGTGAGAAACTCAATCTCTTATTAAGCTAGACATGGTCTTGTCATACTGCACACATTCCTTCTGTTTGAACTCTTCCAAGAATTCAGCACCATATGTAAGGTCGGAAGCTATGGGCAACTTGTACATAGATTTTAGATGTTCAGGTTTGAAATTCCCGATGGTGACCTTCTGCTCATTCATGATGGTTCTGGTTGGTATGTCCACATGGTCTAATGCCCATCGGACCATATCATAATAGGGGAGCAGTCGTTTCCTGGCCGCTACTTTATGCATTCCCGATTGAATGATGATCTTATATTTGGTGGTTATGTCGTCTTTTTCATTGTCACTGGAATCATCGGAATAATACACTAATTCGGCCTGTAGAACATCCGAAACGAACGACCAGTTCGGGACAAAGTCGACACTTCGAGGTGAAGTATCAACGACATTTTTTGAACCTTGTCCTGCAACCTCAACGCTGGCTTTAGATGCTTTTCGCGGGGCCATGATGAGAGATCCTGCTTTAGCTCTTCTGAGATAAAAATATGTATACATACAGAAGTTAGCTCGCTGAGAAAGTGTGCTCTACGTATTATAGAAATGAAATTGTTATAACGAATAACAGCTCTATATATTCGAAAAACTCAGTACTTTTTAGAGTAGATCTATCAAATCATGCTTAGAAATAAATTTAGCAATAAAAACCCGATCTTTATTTGTCGATTCACCTTATTTCTAATTAATGCCATAAATTTTGGCGGTTCGAAATGTCAGTTGGCGTAAGGAAGGATTAAGACTTCTTCGTAAATTGTGCAAGCATCAAAACACAGGAGATCTTGATTTAGCTTAATTAATCCGATTTTACCAAAGTTAATTAACCTTTCAGTACTCGTTGTATCGAGAACTTTTTCTTTAACCTTTTGAACCACTAACCCCGAAATTGCGATGATCGATTTTGATTAATAAAAATGTAATTGTGATTAGGCGCTTAATTAATTACGTAATTATTTATATTCGTCGTATCGCGACTCGGAGCTTCGAAGGTAAGTTTCCGGGAAGTTTGCATGTCGATCTGCGAAACCACGAGATCGTGATAACACATTATAATTAAAAGGGAATATAAACTCGAATTAAGTGTTTAATTAATTATGTTCGTATCCTTATCGTGACTTCGCAAATCGGGGCTTAGACAGTGTAACTTTTTAAAGAGAAAACACCAAGTGGCGAATTGCCGACAGAACTTAACCATGGCTTATCTTTTACCTTTAACCTTGACATGGGTTACTAAAATGAGTACTTCGCAGTTTCAGCTATCGGGGTTACGACAATAAACTTTTGGATTTAGTGAAGGCTGAAGCGCGAAAACCCGATGACGTTTAATCATGATTTAGGAAAATTTTATTCCCGTTACTGCCCTGGGTGCGATTTTAAAGCGATTTCGTCATTCCGTTGCTCGGTCCTTGTGAACTACATGATCTATAGCATCCAACATATGAAATCCCGAGGTAGAAAAAAGGGGAAAAAATTGACGAAAAGTAGAACTCGCCTCGAGGGTACAATAATTACCGCTACTTGTGTGATAAGACTTCAGAGATTTTGAAACCACAGATGGAAAATACGAAAACCATCTTTCGATTTCAAGCATTAAGACATGAAATTCAAGACGGGCTAGAAAAAACAAAGGAGGCTCCAACACACCTTTTGAACAGATTGGGAAGAAGTTGAATTTTTTAGTATGAGATACTACCTTGCAGCACTATTTAGGTGGGACAGTAGTCGAAAATACCTCTAGTATCCTATAGAGATGAACCCCCAGAGTAACAATGACACTAGGGGTCGAGACTCATATATAGCATGGTGCTTCCACATATATGGCTAGCCCAAGAGAACATCACATATATCCAGTAGGGAAACATGACATAATACCTCATTCTTGAAGGGTTGGAAGTCGTATGACAATCGACACTACTGGATGACACGAAGATCTCATCCCTGGTGAAGCCACCCAATGTTGTATGGTTGCAGATGAGGTGTTTTTGACAATCCCAACTGTTTGACGACCTCTGCTAAGATGAGGTTCCTATGTCTTCTGCTATCAGTAATAAAATGAAGCGGGGTAACCTTCACCCACATCTATGAATGAAAAAGGCGCTCCCCCTCTTCAGGATCTATTGGTTCTTTTGGTTGAATTTTTGCAGTCGTGACAATAGAAGGGGGGTCTATGTCAATGATCTTTCTTCTATCAGTATTTTCTGAATCATATGTTGAATCAGGGTTCAGATCCTTGTCTTTGATCTCGACCACCAATGATTGTTTTGAGCGACATTCATCGGTGTTGTGCCAGGGGATTTTGTAGAAATCACACCATTTTCCAATGTTGTCTTCGTCTTTCCGTTACCATTATTTTCTTGTTGCTTGGAGGGGTTTTCTAAAGGCTGGTTGTTAGGGCCATCTTTACCATACTTTGGTTGTTGTAGATTTGCAGACCCAAACTCCCTCTTATTCTGGTGCTTAAATTTCTGCTCAATTTTAACAGCATATCGATAAGCAACACCCAGTGATGAGATGTCCAGAAACTCCATTTCAGTTTGGATGTATCTGTGTAGAGCCCCATAGTATTTCAGAACGAGATGTCACTCAGAGTCTTTAATACCCATATTGGTGTGCAAGGTATGGAATGTATTGGTGAACTCTAGCACTTCTTGGCCCCTCACTTGACGCAATGTGGTCCATTTCATGTACTGGTCTTCATACTTGCCAACAAGGTAATATTGTTCCTTGACCACATCCACAAAAAAATTCCAAGTGGGCTCGGCCCCATATATTCTAGAATCCTCTGTGGGAATTTTCTCCCTGTTAGTTTCCCACCAATGTTTGAAATGGGGGAGATCCTTAAGGAGTGCGAAGGTGATATTTTCTCTGTTTAAGAAATTGTGAACAGAGAAATAACCTTCTAGCAGATTTAACCATTTTTCTAGGGCATCTGCATCTATTTGTCCTTCAAATATGGGAATATCAAAACTAACGTGTACCTTGAAAGGTGAGGTGCCTCCAAAGTGGTCACTTGATGAAGATGCATCTATTTTTATCAGTACGCATTGAAGGATGTGGGAAAAATTCTCCATCATTTCGTCCCTCTGTCGCGTGAGAGATTTCTCAAGCAACAGATTAATAGAATCGTATGCTCTGTTGTTTTTCTTTTCTTCCACCATGGAGGGTTTCTTGGGTGTGTGAGAGTGATTTTCCTCAATAGATACAAGCTCGAGACCCAACTTTCTATACTCAGACCTCATCAAGGACATGCACTGAAAAATGATCAAGAGCAGCCTGCTCTGATACCATTGATCCAGATTATTTTCGGAACGAAATGAGAGCGGAGATATAATAAAGAAATGTATAGAGATATCTCAGGTATCTAGTAATATAATATAAATGTATCAAAGATGAAACCATAAACACATAGATATAGTAATACACAATTTCTATTAATGAGAGAAAATGTACAAAGACTGTAAAAATACAGAGTGAAAGACTCGCTAGAATGGTGGCAGCTTATCTATGAGAAGAGATGTGACGGATACTCGCATTCACAAGAATATGATCGTTAAAATCAGGCTCCAAAGGCCTTTTTAACATAATTAAAATCCAAAACCCTAACCCTGGAATATGAAAAGCCAAAAGGTTTGTGGGCCCCGATGGGGGTAGTTGATATGTCAACTTCCCGAAGGCGTAACTTTTGCATACGATCTCTATTTGGGGCGCTCGATACACCGTTAGAAAGGTCTAAATGAGAAGAACGATTTTTGTCTCACCCAGGTCAATGCCTCATATAGTTATTTGGGCCCCTAATCCCCAAAAAACATAGTTTAGGGCCTCAAAACATCCCTGGAAGTTTGGAACCCGAAAAACTGCCAAGGTGGAAAACTACTTTTCGAGCTAGTGGAATAGGTGGGTGGCCACCGATATCCACCTGGATCAATCCTGTATCTTTAGGAAAAAATGGTATTCCTTGCATTGAGTTCTCGAGGGAGAGAGGGAAGCGTTTGTTGAACCTGAACCTTGGTGAGCTTCTTTCCTTGTTTGAGAGGTTGTGTTGCTTAACTTGTTGAAGGATGTCACGAACCTGTGGCTAGAAGGGTTGGACCTTTTTAACTAGTATGGATACATGATATGACTGTGTGCAGAAGGAATCCTTTCTCTTTTCTTCAATCTTTTTGACTTTCTTCTGTTGGACAGAAGGTGCTTGGGATAAGGTTGCAATGGTTGCGGTATTATTTTGTTCACCTTTTGAACAGACTGTGAAGAAGCTAAATTTTGTAGTATGAGACACTACCTTGTGGCACTGTTTAGGTTGGATAGTAGTCAGAACTACCTCTGGTATCCTGTAGAGATGACCCCCAGAGTAATAATGACACTACAGGGTCGAGACTCATAGATAGCATGGCACTTCCACATATATGGTTGGCCCAAGAGAACATGATAGACATCCAATGGGGAAACATCACATAATGCCTCATCCTTGAAGGGATGGGTTTCATATGGAAATCAACACTACTGGCTAACACGAAGATATCGTCTCTGGTGAAGCCACCCGATGTTGTATGGATGCGGATGTGGTGTTGTCGACATTCCCAACTGTTTGACGTCCTATGTTGAGATGAGGTTCTTCTGGCTTCCTCTATCAACAATAAAATGTATCGAGGTCCCCTTCACCCACATCTGTGAATGGAAAAGGTGCTCCCCCTCTTTAGGATCTGTTGGTTCTTTTGGTTGAATTGTTGCGGTCATGACAATAGCAGTGGGTTCTGTGTTGATGATCTATCTTCTATAAGTACTTTTTGAATCAGATGTTGAATCAGGGTTTGAATCCTTGTCTTTGATCTCAGCCACCGATTACTATTTTGAGCGACATTCATCGATGTTGTTCCAGGGGATTTTATGGAAATCACACCATTTTCCAGTGTCCTTCTTCGTCTTTCTGTTACCCTTATTTTCCTATGGCTTGGACGGGTTTTCTAAATATTGGTTGTTAGGTCCATATTTACCATACTTTGGTCGTTGCGTATTTGCAGACCCAAACTCCCTCTTATTATGGTGCTTAAATTTATGCTCGATTTTAATAGCATATCGATAAGAAACACCTAGTGATTTGATGTCCATAAAATCCATTTTAGTTTGGATGTATCTGTGTAGAGCCCCACGGTATTTCAGAGCCATATGTTGCTCGGTGTCTTTGATACCCAGCTTGGTGAAAAAGGTATGGAAGTTATTGGTTAACTATGGCACTTCTTGGCCCCTCTCTTGACGCAGCATGGTCCATTTCATGTACTGGTCTTCATAGTTGCCAATAGGGTAATATTGTTCCTTAACCGGATCCACAATAAAATCCCAAGTGGGCTCGGCCCCATATATTCTAGACTCCTCTATGGAACTTTTCTCCTAGTAAGTTTCCCACCAATGTTTGACATGGGGGAGAGCCTTAAGGAGTGTGAAGGTGATCTTTTCCCTGTCGAAGAAATTATGAACGGAGAAATAACCTTCTAGCATATTTAACCATTTTTCTAAGGCATCCACATCTATATGTCCTTCAACTATGGGAATATCAAAATTAACTTATACCTTGAAAGGCAATGTGCCTCCAAAGTGGTCGCTTGATGAAGAAGCACTTTTTCTTATTAGAAGGTGTTGAAGGATGTGGGAAAAATTCTCCATCATTTCATCCCTCTATCACATGAGAGCTTGCTCAAGCAACAAATTAATAGAATCGTATGCTCTGTTGTTTTTATTTTCTTCAGCCATGGAGGTTTTCTTGGGAGTGCGAGAGAGATTTTCCTCAAGAGAGACAATATCAAGACCCAACTTGATATACTCATACCTCGATGGGGACATGCACTGAAAAACGATCAAGAGCAACTTTCTCCGATACCATTGATCCAGATTATTTTCGGTACAAAATGATAGAGGAGATATAATAAAGAAATGTAAAGAGATATATTGGGTATCCAGTAATATAACATAAATGTATCAGATATGCAACCATAAACACAGAGATACAGTAATACACAATTTCTATTAATGAGCGAAAATGTACAAAGACTATAAAAATATAGAGTGAAAGACTCGCTAGAATGGTGGAAGCTTATCTCTAAGAAGAGATGTGATGGATACTCACATTCGAAAGAATATGATAGTTACAATGAGGCTCCAAAGGCCTTTTTAACATAACTAAAATCCAAAACTCTAACCCTGGAATATGAAAATCCAAAAGGTTTGTGGGCCCTGATGGGGGTAGTTGATATGTCAACTTCCCGGGGACGTAACTGTTTCATACGATCTATGTTTGGGGTGCTCAATACATAGTTGGAAAGTTAAAACTAATAAGAACGATTTTTGACTGGCCTAGGTCAGTTCCCTTAACAGTCACCTAGGCCTTGAATCCCCAAAAAACGTCGTTTAGGGCCTCAAAACGGCCCCAGAATTTTGGAACCCGAAAAAATGTCAAAAATTTGCCAACGTGGAAAACTGTTTTTCAAGCCAGTGGAATAGGTGGGTGGCCACCAATATCCACTTGTATCAATCCTCCCTCCTTAGGAAGAAATTGTCTCCATTGTGTTGAGTTCCCGGGGGAGAGGGGCAAGCGTTTGTTGAACTTGAACCTTGGTGAGTTGCTTGCCTTGCTGGAGAATTTGTGTTGCTTAGCTTGTTGAAGGTTGTCACAAACCTATGGCTGGAAGGGTTGGACCTTTTTAACCACTTTGGATACATGAGATGACTATTTGCAAAAGGAATCCTTGATCTTTTCTTCAATCTTGTTGACCTGCTTCCGCTGGACAGAAGGTGCTTGGGCTGAGGTTGCAGTGGTTGCAGTGTTCTTTTGTTCACCTTTTGAACAGACTATGAAGAAGCTTAATTCAGTAGTATGAGATACTACCTTACAGCACTATTTGGGTGGGATAGTAGTCAGAACTACCTCTAGTATCCTGTAGATATGACCCCCCATAGTAACAATGACACTACGGGGTCGAGACTAGTAGATAGCATGGAGCTTCCACATATATGGTTGGCCCAAGAGAACATCACAAACATCCAGTGGGGAAACATCACATAATACCTCATCCTTGAAGGGTTGGATGTTGTATGACAATCGACACAACTAGCTAGCATGAAGATCCTGTCCCTGGTGAAGCCACCTGATGTTGTATGGTTGCGGATGTGGTGTTGTCGACAATCCCAACAGGGTAATATTGTTCCTTGATCTCATCCACAAAACAATTCCATGTGGGCTTGGCCCATATATTCTAGAATCCTCTATGGAACTTTGCTCCCAGTAAGTTTCCCACCAATGTTTGACATGGGGGAGATCCTTAAGGAGTGCGAAGGTGATCTTTTCCCTGTCGGAGAAATTATGAACAAATAAATAACCTTCTAGCATATTTAACCATTTTTCTAAGGCATCTGCATCTATCTTTCCTTATGGGAATATCAAAATTAACTTGTACCTTGAAAGGTGAGGTGCCTCCAAAGTGGTCACTTGATGAAGACGCACCTGTTGTTATCGGAAGGCATTGAAGAATGTGGGAAAAATTCTCCATCATTTCATCCCTCTGTCGCATGAGAGCTTACTCAAGCAACAAATTAATAGAATCGTTTGCTCTGTCGTTTTTCTTTCATTCCACCATGGAGGGTTTCTTGGGCGTGCGAGAGCGATTTTTCTCAAGAGAGACAAGCTCGAGACCCAACTTTCTATACTCATACCTTGTCGAGGACATGCACTAAAAAATTATCAAGAGCGGCATGATCTGATACCACTGATCCGGATTATTATCGGCATGAAATGAGAGTGGAGATATAATAAAGAAATGTACAGATATATCTCGGGTATTCCCCCCTTATGGTGATTTATTCATCACTAAAGTGAGGGGAGTGTTTATCTAAGGTGACAGTGGGTAGATACTCCCATAATTACACTAAAAAATTTTGCAACTTTAAACGTTGTTGCAACTCGGGAGCTCTGCTGCCACAATTCTGGACTAATCTTGCAACTCTCGATGCCGACAAGGATCCTAGCTGTCCCATGGGGCCAACACGACAACAAAAATAAGGTAAGAGCCATCACAACCATGTATGGTAAGTAAGAACATACATCATCTGAACTATGTAATGAATATGCATTGATTAGTATTTTCACGACCTTATTGCATCACTCATCGCCCCGTCACACACTCATAATCACCCAACCTATGACATAATTACCCTATCATACAATAATTCCTTTCCATTTTTTGAAATCTGCACCCTCTGGACCATTCATTTTGTTTTGTAGACACAGTTTACTTGAGCTCTTAGTAGGAAGAATGGGATTTAACTGAAACACAGGGAACCCATATAGATGTTATTGTTGGAGGCATATGAGAATATTGGAGAGATGTTTAATAAAGGAAACTGGATTGAATACTTAAACAAGCTACGAGGGTATGAAGAAAATGTGGCACTCAAATTTTCCATTAATTTCATAGAAATCAGGACCGAAGTGTTAGGAATGGTGGTGCATGTGACAAAGGAGGTGATATTCAAAGTAACTTGGCTTCCTCAAACAGGGGAATGTTGGTCTTGTCGACAAAGGTTGAAGCCTGAGATCCTAGAGCATTTCCTCTTTCTAAGAGAATCCTTGATCAATAAGGGAACATGATTCAATAGAACCTCACTACCAAATCCATCGCACGATGTTTCTATGGTGGTGCAGTGGTACATCACTTGTGAAGTTTTCTACAGGGTTGTATATCTACAACACATTCACTTACTGGACTGCCTGTGACATGGTAGGCTGGTTAATATGTCATTTTTCCTCTAGAGGATGTTGTATACCATGGTTGCACATGCATAAAAACATATTCACCCTAGGGAATCCCTCTCACATCAAGGGCTCATAAAAATTCTAGTTGAGCACACATTGCACAAGGATGGAAAGACATGGAGTGAGGTGGAAAGAGAACCAGCAGCAATTGTAACCTTGCCTAGAGGAGTTGCAGTTGTTGTAACTCCACCAAAAGAAAATGACATTGCAACTCCAGAGGTCGTCACTACTGCAACTCTATAGTTTTTGGTTATTGTAGCTATGGAAGTCGTAGTTGTCACAGCTCTAGAGATAGAGATTTTTGCAACTCCCAGAACTCTAGTCGTTGACAAAGAAACTCATGAGTGTTTTGTTGTAACTCCTTAGCAAGATGAAGGAAGCCGTGAGAGTGATATAGAGGTAATAGGGAGCAAACCCTTAACTAGAATATTGAGGATGACGAAGAAAAGGCCATCATATGCACCTGCCCGAAGGAAGAAGAGGGAAATATACAATGATGCAACTTAGAAAAGGAAAACCCATTATGTTACAAAAGAACCAGTAGGGGAGGAATAGGACGAATAAACATTTGCATCACAAGAGAAGGACCTTGTTTTCACACCAGAAACAACAAGGGAATGTCACCCTATTGATATGATAGGGGATGCTCACAACTCTGTTGGACTTGAGCCTAATGAGGAGATGGGGACAAAAAAACTTTGTGTTACACAAGAACCAGGGAGGGAAACCCTAGGAGAGGTCCTTGTTGCAATTTTGGAGGTATACCTGTGACAAAATTTTCAATTAATTTCTAATTAATTAGCGAACAATCGAAAAGTGTACATTTAATTATCAATTTGAGGTTGTATCTTACTTATGAACTATTGTGCACTGTATATGCAAGTTATAGTGTTTTTTTTCTAGGGGGTTGTAGTACTTTGAATGTCACAAATGAAGGATTCAATATACTTAATGAAGTCACTGAGATAAACTATTTCCTAAGTTGCAGGGAAGTAAATATTTCACTTGCAGGAAATGAAATCACACTTGTAGGAAATGAAATCACACTTGCAGAAATTGAAATCATACTTGTAGGAATTGAAATCACACTTTGTGGAAATTAAAATCACACTTGCAGGAATTGAAATCACACTTGCAGGAATTGAAATCACACTTGCGGAAATTGAAATCACTCTTGCAGCAATTGAAATCATACTTGTGGAAATCGAAATATATATTATGATATGCTAGTGACTTGCTCAAGCATAATGAAGATCTTGTTTTGTTGGGACAATTAAATGTTCACTCCTCCAATTCCAATCTCAAACTGTTGAAGACTAATTCTATCAAAAATTAGGAAGAAAACAAAATAAAGTGCAACAACAAGTGGAGTTGCAACAATGAAGCTGCAAAACAAAAGGAATCACAGCAATGTGAGTTGCATCAACGCAAGTTACAGAAACGTAGACTATAGAAACATAACTATAGAGCGTGTTGGCAGCCAACCCAATTTTTTTGATTGCTCTCAAAAGCTGCCTACACCCCTTGTCGTATTACGACAAACCATTGTCGCATTGTGCTAATGGACATTCATCTTATTTTTGCGACAATTCCAATTCAATTTCGTTTTTAGTT
>ML785132.1:449571-465284 GCA_009831015.1 Picea engelmannii | reverse complement strand
ACAATTAAGTAGTTGATTTGAGTTATTATAATCATAGTTAGTAGTTTGTGTATATATAAGTAGTTAGTAATTTGTAGTTAGATTAGTTAGTTTGTTTTAGTTAGTTTTTATTAGTTTCTAGTTTCCTTAGTTTAGATTATTTATCTCAGATCACTTTCTCTTCGGTTTCCTTACGAGACCTTAGAGCGGCCAACGGAGCCGTTAAACTCGTCAGGGTGGTCCATACCAAACGGCTTGGGTTATTTACACAACCCCGGACCGGTTCCACTCTCCCAGTTGACGGATGGACTGTTTCGCCCGTCAACAGAGCGATAATGCCAGTGGGGAGAATGTCAGCAATTATGAGTTTCAACACATCTTCAATTGTGACTTCATGAAAATAAAACCAATGCAGAATTACATCTTAAGAGTGTTAATCCTTAACAAAAAGATATTAAATATCAACCACACACGAATTGCAGTGATTGTTCTACCATATTTTAGAATTGTAGTAGATTGAAAAGTAAACTAGCTATGAAATTAAATGAACAAGATTTAAGGGTTAGATCCTACACTAATGTATAGGAAGTACCTAACTAAGGAGGGGTCCCTACCCCCTTAGACAAGGAATTGAGATACGAAATCATAACCATGTGATAACCAACACATCAATACGTGAATGAAAGAAGGAAAATAAATTATATTTCAGAAGTTTAAAAGTACAATAACAGTCGAATGCTTATCGCTATAATAATTCCCCCCCCCCCCTCATATATGGGGAATCTGAGGTTTTTATATAATATGACTGATTCTAAAATTATACAAGGTGATCGATGGATAGTCATGAGAATCCAACTGTTCATCCGGTTACATTGGTTCTGTCAAAATTTAGTGAGAATTGGGAGTGTGCTGACTCGATAGGAAAAACAATTTCTCCTTTTAGCCACCTACTTTCCTCATGTTTCTTTCCTCTATGAAGACCATTTCCCAACTTCCAACTATATTTTTGACTGTTGGCAGGTTTTGTACTCATAATCAAAACAATGGTAGACTCGGAGTCGCGGCAACGGAGATTATTCTTGGAGTTGCAGTCGTTCTCTTGAGTCCCAGCAACAGAGAGCATGCTTGAAGTTGCAACAATTTTCTGGAGTTGCAGCAACAATGAGTGCACTTGTAGTTGTAGTAGTTGGTTTTTTCCTATTTACCTAGAGTTGCAGCACGAAGAGTGCACTTGTAGTTGCAACAGTTCATTTTTTCGAGAATTGCAGCAATAGAAAGTGTGCATGGAGTTGCAGCAAAGAGGTATTGTAGCCATCGTAAGGAGTTGTAGTTTTTGTATTACTCCTATATAGTAGTATTAGTACATGAAATTAGCAAGTTCCTTTAAGAATTATGCAAGAATATCGTAATAATGGCATATCAGAAAGATTTTTATGTTGAATTTAAATGCGAAAAAACTAGATAAGGAGAGTATCAAAAAGAAAGTGATCAACGGAAAATGGTAAGAAAAAAGGTATTAGATGGGTGTTGAAAGTATGTCAATTTTGGTAGCCCTCAACCTGGACAAACAAGAAGCTGCAACTTCGGAAGCAAACAAGACCACTGCTACCCCAAAGCTAGCCAAGATCAAAAAATCTAAAACAGTAAGTACCCATTTTCTTGTGCCTTTTTATGTGTCACTTTTAAGGAAGAATATGACGCTTGAGAAGAAGAACGAGCAGCTTCAAACCTCTCTCAAGTTTTTGGAACATGAAATCAGAAAGGAATGGAATTTGGATAGGTTACACTACCTTTTCCAGGAAGTAGGATCCATTGTTGCAGAATGAACAGAGGAAAAACTATGTTGACACAAAAGAACTAGCAGAGGAAAATTCCCCTACTGTCATAGAAGAAACAGCAAGGGAAAGTCACCCTATTGGTACACCAGAACCATCAGGGGAGGAATAAGATAAAGAAACAATGGAAGCTCAAGAGAAGGACACTTTTGTTACACAATAACCAAAAGGGGAAACTTTAGGAGAAGGTCTTGCTAAAATTATGGAAGGTTGACAAGATGAGGAAGAAGTTTCTACTCCTAAGGAATGACAAACTAATTATGGTGTCAACAATGTCCAAGGGAGTCTCACCCTCTCAAACTCAAAATAATTGTTTGGTTGCATGGGGACATGCAACGAATTTAGTTGGGGGGAGATGACAGGTGCTCAAATTGTCATATGTGTAGCACCTATCCAATACTTTTTGTACACCCTTTTTCCCATTTTCGTTCCATCCTAGTACCCTTTTCATTCACAATGATGAATTTTTGGTCAAGGTATAATTAATCTCTCAAATATCATTTCAATACATATTCTTATGCATTTTTAGGAGATTATCACCTTTCCGTGCTAACAATGGTATATAGGAACAAGGTTGCATAGGTACCTTCCCAGCATAAGAGTTGCAACTCTCAGCTCGAGCATAGCTGTTGCAACTATGGGTTGCTGACATCATTGCTACAACTCTCTATTGTTGTGACTCTCACTGTTGTTGCAACTCTTTTCCTTCTTACAACTCTCTATGTTGTGACTCTCACTGTGTCGCAACTCTTGTAGCACCGTTAATGTGACTCTCACTATAGGACCATTTCTAAAACTCTGAGAATGGGTGTTATAACTCCACACCTATTGTAACAATGCATTAGTCAACTTCACAACTGTCATCCAGGGATCATCCAGTTAGTCAAACAACTAACTCCTTCACGCGGGAAAATGACAAAGGAAATTAGGAACCTAGAAAGGAAAGAATGACTTAGTTCCCACTTGTCATAGGGCTAATTAAGTCAGCATGTGCCTGGTTCTTTCTATATTTTGGAGAAAACAATGTAATGAGATGGAACAACGTCATTCTCATGGGTTTCCATCGATTCCCTTAATTAATTTAGGAAGAAACTATTATGTATAAATACCCCTATTGATGAGCCCAACTATTGCATATTCCAAAGGCTCATCTTTGGCACATTTTTCCACCTTAAAATGACTTGATATTTGCTTTTGACCATATTTAATAGTAAGTCATGGATATTTTTCATGTTTCTTAGTGAATGTGTGTTGAGGTGGATTTTCATGTCTAATGTGCATTTTTTCTTTAATGTTTTTGCCAAAGATGTGTATTCCTCCAAGTAGGCCGAACTTTAGGAATGAGGGGCGCCAACACCCTAGAAACAAGGGATTGTGTCTCCCATAAAGCGTTTCCAACCAAAGATCAAGGGAAATTGTCCCAACCTACCTCCAAGAGTGCTCCTTGTGCATTAATGACCACTACTAATCAATAGCAGTTGGAGATACATATGAAATGGGCTAAGATCCCTCATTTATTCACTTCTCTCCTCGATTTAGGAAGGGAGGTTGAACTATCAAGCTATATATAGACCTATAGTCTAGGAAAGGAAGGAGATAGATGGATAATTGTTGATAAGTATTGTATTGAGAGTTTTTGAAGACTTTTGTTGAGACTTAGAGCTTTCTGCTCTTGATATATTCCTATTTTTAATGAAATAAAGATGGTTCTTCTTTCATCTCATTAAGATTTCTTAAGGTTCCTTGTGCTTCCTGGGTAGGGCCCATCCAAGAGGGCTCAAGGACCCTATTACAATTTTTGTAGTTTTCATGCATGTTAATTAGTGATTAGATAGTATTCCATTCTCCTTTCAAGTTAATATAACTTTGCATGATCAAGTCCAGATTTTTTAAGGTTATCACTAACTATCTAGTTATAGCAAGCATCTAGTAGAAATGTTCAATAGCCTTTTGGAGCACTCTTAGGTTCCTCCCAATGCCAAGAACCTCATATCCACTTCATTTATTTATATTCTAGATTTGTTCATACTTCTAAATTCTTACACAATTTATATGAGCTTCATTTTTTCTTCCTGTAGGAGTTTCTTGTAGAAACTGCACAATTCATGTAGAAATTTCCTATAGGACAGTTTTAACTTCAAAGTTCAATTCATCTTAATCTTATTTTCATGAAAACACCACTGGACAATAAAAACACATATGCTTTTCATTAATCAAAGGATTATACATAAAACGGTTTGTTTTATTCATGCATTAGTGTAGCCTCACTTCAATTATATCTTTATGTCATAGCTTAGATTGAATTCATTTTATATGCCTATTTTAATCTTTATGATTCAATATCCTTTACTACCATTAGAATAAATTATTTTCATGCAATATAGATTAGTTGTACTTGCAAATTGGTTTGTTTGCCTCTAAGCAATATTTTAAAGTTGCTTTCTACCATTTTTATTTTTCTGCATCATTTAACCTTTGATTAGTCTCATACCTTTGCTACCGACAATTGCATATTGCACACATAGTGCATAGCACCTCTTAATTTTCTACGAACCCTGAGTTGACAAAGTAAATTAAGGTTTCAAGGGTACAGTAGATTATTGTTGTTATTCCTAGGGCCATCACCTGCTCTCTCAGAGCCAGAAAAAAGGGAGAAGAGGCAGAACAAATTTGGTGAACCAGATTGTATTGATCTATGTATTTTTCTGCAATATAAGGTTTTTTTTATTCTTGTCCAAGTGATTGTGTGTTGAGAATTTATATCCTTACTGCACTTTTGAACCAGTACCTTGTGTTGAAAATACTGAGAGGGGGGTGAATCAGTATTTAGAGAAATTAGTATTTTTGAACTTATACTTCAATCAAATCATGTATTCAATTTATATCCAATCAACAATGAATACTATCTAATGAAAAATGAAGAATAGTATAAGAGATACATCAATACACCATGCACAGTATATAAGAAGTAATCATGTATTATTGTTCAAAGGAAGTAATGACTTCCAAAGGTAGTAGTAACTTCCAAATATAAAGGGAGGGATAAACCTCCAAAAGGAAGATACAATCCTCCAATATCAATAGAGGGTTGACCTCTCTATCCTTTCCCCTTCCTTCCACCCAAGAATATATGAGAGATCATAAAACTTTACATTACATTATCATCATCAACCAACCATCACATAGAACCTGATAATGCTTCCTAGGACTTCTTCAAATTCTACAATTCTTCACTTCTTGGAATACTTTGATCCTATATATAATATTACTCAATGTATTCTCTGAAGCTCCTCCAAGTTTCACTCCTTGAATCCTCCCAGAAAATGAGTTATAGAGAAAATGGTAGACCTTATTCAATTTTGGTTTATTCGGGAGAGCAAAGTCGTACAACATGCCCCATGCTCAATATTTAACATCTGATTCTGAAATTAGTATACAATACACTACAGTCTGTACTCTTTCCAATGCAATTGGTCTCACTTCATTTGGATTCTTTAGGAATATGTTATGACTGTTTTACCAGGAACATGTGTTTATGACTAGCTTCAGGACTAATCAAAAACCCTATCTTCCACAGAGTGTATCTCCAAATTTGTAACGAATAAAGAGATGAATTTTTTACCACAGATACCTAGATATGTCTTCTCAATAGCCTCTAAATTTCACCATCTGAATCGTTCTAGAAACAAAGTTATAGGGAAAATGGTAAGATGACCTGTAAATAACATACCTTAGAACACATCACCAAAAGACTTCATCCTCCCTTGAAATTCGGCCTTCTTTACTTCCAATTTCCTCATAAATTTGACTTATATCTCCTTGTTCATTAATAAACTTGTGTGTGTTTAAAAATGAATGTATAATGAGATGTATTTATACCCTTTATGTCACTTCCTTTTAACATTAAGGCCGACATGTATTTTCTGCTTCAATTCACATTGTCATCTTCAAAAATTCATTTATCCTCAATCGTGAGGATCCACGTGACGTGCCACTTACCACCGGAAGTGGAATGACTTATATTATCCATCCATGGGTGTTGTATTTTCATGTGTAATTTCCTTCATGTCTATCTACTTCGATCAACTATGGGGTCCAAAATACAATGGCTAGGGTTGACATCAATGACTACAACCAATAACTAGGGTTGACATCAATGACAACAACCGATCTTCCAACACCTTGTCTAAAGAGGTAGGGCCCCTTCCTTAGCTCAATATTGTTCGTATCTTCTATATTTTATAGAAGTAGTTGTAGCATATTTTATACATTTATTTTATTTATAGTAATTACTCTATTAACACTTTGTTGTAACTCTGGTATTTTCCCATTGCTGCAACTCTTGTTTTCGCCACTCCATGTTGACATTGCAGAACCATGTTTTCTCACTAATGAATGTGTAGTTGTAGCATCTCTTATATATTTTATTTCCAACAATTTTTTTGTTCAATATTTTGTTGTAACTCTAATATTTCTAGAAGCCCCTAGAAGAAGTGTACTAGTCAAATTGATGGTAACTAGGAGTTAATCATGGGTAAAGTTGTTGCATTAATAAAATAATTAAATTTGTGAGTTTGTTAATTATGGTAAAGTGGTTGCAAAGAGAAAATTATTTAAATAATAAAGTGGTTGCAACAAGTGGTGGTGAGTTTACTATTTATGGATAAGTCAAAGTGGTTGCAAAAGAAATTAATTAAATAATAAAGTTAGTTGCAACTAAAAGTGGAGAACTTACTAGTTGTGGATAAAGTGGTTGTAAGTGGACAAGTGGTTAGAAGTGGGTTATCCCTAAAAGAAGGAATTTGGGTAAAGTGAGTTAGAAGATAACCCCTTGAGGAAGCTACTTGGAGAGTATAAATAAGAGAGAAACGGTCTCCTATTAGCACTGATTTTTGGATTATAATTGAATATCCATTTTTGAAAGGTTATTTGAAAGGTATTATTGATAGATCAAATTTGTGGAAGAAAAATTGCAGCTACAGAATCGCGACAACAAAATCGTGGCAGCAGAATCATAACAGTAGAACCACGGCAGCAAAACCGCGGTAGCAAAATCACGGCAACAAAATTGTGGAAACAAAATCACAGCTACAGAAATAGATATGTAATAGATCCATAGCTACAAGAAGAAAAAGGTATGGTTTTCATATGTGTAGTGTTGAATCTATGAATCTGGTAGAGGGTTCTCCTTGTAAATTTGTTGGATTCCCTCTTGGAAGTTTAGGGATTTCTATAGAATGGTTTTGAGGAAGATCTATTGAAGTATATTGTTGGCGCATGTTTGAGTCTTATTGGTATATCTTATCTTACATTGTGAGAGGATTTTGTTAGAGGTCTTGATATATGATTGGTACACACTTGAGGCTACATAACAGTGACGTTTTGGCACATGATTTGATGTGAGGGTTTATGGTATTTGGTTATGGATAGTGTGATGTATTTATAGAAAATTTTTGATGGTTATATTGGTATATGTCTTTGGTATATGATTGAAATACATGTTGGGACAGATAGTTGATGAGTGGCACATATGTGAGGTGTATGGTATGGTGATGTTGGTACATCTTGATGAGTCATATTTTGATCTATAATTGATGCGTGATTGGTACATATTTGGTACATTGTTAGAGCCACTTGCTAGTATTATTGTTGGCACATGGTTTATGGATGATGTGGAATATATGACTTGGTATACTTTTATAATCACATATTGATTGTGATACATCTTGTTGATGTTTGTAAGTAGTCTTGGTTGAATCACATCTTGGTGATATTGTGCATATGGTTGAGATTTGTCTCCATGATTGATATTGGTGAATATATATGATCGGTTGATGAGATTGATGAGACATGTTGTGTTTTGCATAGTTGATGCACTTGTGTTGGTACAGATTGTTAGTATAGGTTGTTACGAGTTGTTGCAAGTTGATTGGTACAAGTTGTTACAGGTTGTTCGTATAGGTTGACAATGACAGGTTTCCAGTGGCAATGTTTGATTCAGTGACAGGTTGTCTACATTTGGCATTTATATTTCAGGGCAGTTGGACGGGGAAAGGAAAGGGGGTTGTAGCCTCCTTTCACTTGGTGCTGGAGAATCAGGGAGTTGGATCTTCCTTCAGGTTGGAGCCTGAGAACTAGGTGGTTTTATCCACCTTCCATTTGTATCCAAAGAACATAGGGGGTTGTAGCCTCCTTCTGGTTGTAGCCATAGAATTGGGGAGTTGGAGCTTCCCTTAGTATGTAGCCTAAGAAACTAGGGGGTTGGGGCCTCCTTCCAGTTGGAGCTGGAGAATTGGAAGTTGGTGCTTCCTTGAATGTAATTCTTAAGGACATATAAGAAACTCATTTTGTGGTTTTCTCCCGCATTGGGTTTCCATGTAAAATATTGGTGTATTGTGCATTGTGTGGATGTGTCTATTATTGTTTATTATTCACTATTGGATGTTAATGTTATATGATGCAATAAAATATTAATGATGAACTGATGAACATTGTTGAATAAGTTAAAGGAATATACATTTTGGTTAAAAAGGATTAATAAGTGGTATAAATTGTTCATTACTAATTCACCCCCCCCTCTCAATAATCCAACATTTACATCTTTCCTTGTGACATTAATTTAGAAGTACTACAACACATTGGAAATTAAAACATCATACTTTCATATGCGGTGCACAACAATTTGTAAGTTCAATATGACCTCGGATTGATAACAAAATGTACAACTCTTATGTTGCTTACTAAATTAATTAGGAAGTAATTGAAAAGTTCATCACTAATCATAATGGTTCTATAATTAGAGGGATTGCTTTTATCCCCACTTTTAAAAATAGGTACAATGAGGCTTTGAGTCCAAGGTTTTGGGAAACATTGTTGGATAGGTAAATTGAAGCTCTTATGTATGTGAGGGATGAGGATAGGTCCTCCAATATTTAATATTTCAGCTTTGTAACCTTGACTGTCCTTAGTTTTTCCTTTTGAGAGCCACTTAAACCCAAACTTAATTTTTTCTATAGAAAACACTTCATCCTTTATAGAACTATTTGGAATGTTGTCCATGACATTAGGGGATTTATAAATATTTTTAAGGTAAAAATTCCAATCCTTCAAGCAAATCCTATTATTTTATTTATTTTTACGAGTTAGAATTTGCCTCTAGAATTTATTAGGATCTATCTTAAATAAGTGAAAAAGATTCTCTTTCTTTCTATTTATATAGCTTTTTTTTTCCTTTTAATTAAGGTTTTGTATCTATTTATCTTATCATAATTTAAGGATGCATTGGAAGCATGCCTAATGGATTTTCTAGCATTTCTACTTTCATTATCGTACCAAGGGTTAGTTTTACCATTTTTCTTTTTACATAGCACCTCAATAGAGAATTTGTTAATGGAAGTAGAGAGGATTTTTGTAAAGTTTTGATAGTAAACTTCAATATTGTTCTGATACGCTAAGAGATTTAAATCATTACTTAATTCATTTAAGAAATTATTGAATTTTTGTATGTCAAAAAGTAAGTTCCTTTGGTTATCAGAGTTCTCTTCAATGGAGATTTTGTGCATGGAAACGTTTAGAGTTAGGGTTAAAGGTCTATGATTAGAGTCAGATTCGCGGTCATCTAAAAGATAAAAGTTTACTATTTGGTTGTTTATAGGGATATCTGATATTACATAATCAATGACACTACTACCCAACCCATGGATACAAGTCATCCTATTAGATTTGGGCCACTTCCTTATACCATTGAAAAAAATTTAATCTTGAGAACTACAGAGATTGATTAGCTCGGTACCAAACAAATTCTCGATTAGGTCTTCAAAGTTTCTTTTGTATATATTAGCTAAAACAAGTTCCTCATATAGCCATAGAAGATTAGGGTTCGAATCATTACTTAAAATAATATTATGATCAGTTGTAGTTCTAGCATTAAAGTTTCCTAACATGCAGATACTACCTTCATTTTTCATATTGTAGATATCTTTCTCTATTACTTTGTAGGGACAACTCTTATCTAAATTGGTTTTTGTATAAAAAGTAGAGATAATAGGTGTGAAATAACATATTGCTATATAAATATTCTTAGCGTTAATATTTTATATCTCCATTCATATGTATTGATTGAGAGGATCTTTCTTATGAAGTCGAATCTGAGGAGAGATGCTTTTTTTATGTAACAAGCTATGCCTCCAACCCATCTACAGGAGGAATTCTTGTTCAATGTTGACCACAAAACAAATCCTTCTATATTAAAGACCTTAGATTATTCATGCTCCCAAGTTGCAACCAAGAAAATAATATCAATGTCACTTGAGATCTAACTTAGTATAGGCCCTTTACTCCATGGAAAACCACAAAAGTTCCAAGAGAGGATCTGGAGTGTCCCAAATTGATATTTATTGTTATCTTTTTGGTCTCTATCCATAATAATAGCCTTTCGATTCCTAATGATTTCCCATTTTGATGCAGGAGCATCAAGTGGAAATCTTGATTTTGATCCTGGGAGGGTCAAACTATTTACTAAATGGGGTTGGTTCCCTTAATTTTCATTTTAATTGTAATAATTAGTTCTAGGAGCCTCTAGAATGCATCTAGATCGAACTTGGTTGTGATAGGTGTGATTTTGTTCCTAATTCTTAGAATAGATTGAGTGATTTTGTGGATTTGTTGTAATAATTTGGGATTATCCAGTTAGATCTACCTGAGGATACTAAATCCTATATAAATGTAATATGTAAGTGTATCATAGGTTAGAGAGAGGTTGGATAATGAGAATTTTGATGTGTATTGAAGATTCTAAGTTAATTTACATTCTCAGGATCAGGTTCTCAAGTAATAAAATATATGGTTTGAATTATATTGATGCTTTTAGTGTATGTTGTGAGATATCTCAATAAATCTTGTAAATGAATGTAATTATCCCTCTCTCACAATGAAAAAATACCTAGTCAGATGGATATTTAATTTGCAAGCAGGATTACAATGAAATTTCGTATGTTACAGGAGTTTAAGTCTCGATCGTCAGATATGGAGTGGAAGCATTGGAATCGTTGGATCTTACTCTCCAGTCGGTCGGTGATAATATTCACATCAATGATCCTCATTCTTCGTTGATTAAGTGGGGAGATCAAGTTTACATCATCGAATCGTGACTGGAGAGGAGGATCTACAGTGTGGAAACCTTTTCGTGTTTGGAGTTGCAAGAGCATTAATTGTAATGCCAATTGTAAATTAATCTGGAGCATTAACTTATTGTGCCAAATGTCACCATATGACCCTTTCACATTTATTTGAGCGAATTGTGGAAACACTTTTAGCAATTGCGAAGAGATTATCCCTTGGTCACCGAATTCTAGGGTGTGTGTTTAAAATATTAGTGCTAAAGGACAATTGAACACCCTTTTCGGTATGCTTGTGATTTGTCTTGTTGGTCATATATTAAAAGGGATAATCCATCGAGGTATTAAACATATTGAAACCTCCACTCCATTTACAACTATACCATGGTTCTATCCATTGATCCTGTTGAAGAATTGAGGAGAGTGCCAACACCAAAATTAAGCCCGAGATGCTTAGAGATACTCTAATCCTGTAGAGAATGAGAAAAAGGTGATAATCCCATACAGAATTTCCTTGTGAAGTTAAGTCTGACTATGATCCCTTGGCACTTATAATAGAATAAGGATCAAGGAGACATTGGAATTAGACATTGATCCAACTAGGCTATCAAGTGGTATCAGAGCCTCTTGAGTATTGTCTTCAGCAGCCATGCCTCCCAGGAGAAGAGGTATGTCATCAAATGTTGTTGTTACAGAGTTACAGAATGAACTAAGGAGAGTTCAGGCTAGGATGGAATCCATGGAAGTAGCTCAAAGGAGATAAAATGACATAGGAGATGTCAGTGAGGCTGAAGACACAAGCTCAGTAAAGGAGGAGAAGCCCCAGGAGGTGAAACAACTGAGGATAAGTTGTTAAGGCTGGTTACAAACGTAGGAGCCATACCTAAAATGGAGGTTCCAATGTATGAGGGGAACTCAAATGTTGAGGAATTGCTTGATTGGATCAATGCAATGAAAAAGTATTTTGATTATGAAGACATAGATGAAGAGAAGAAAGTCAAGAACATTGTAACTAGGCTAAAAGGACAAGCAACCTTATGGTGAGATGAGTTACGGGCTGACAGAAGAAGGAAAGGAAAAGCCAAGATTAAGAGTTGGGATAGAATGGTAGCCAATTTTAAGGCCAAATTCATGCCAAAGGACTATCAGCTGAATCTATTCAGGAAATTACAAAATTTGAGACAAAAAGGTATGTCAGTGAAGGAGTATACTGAAGATTTCTACAGACCTAACATCAGAGAAGGTCATGTAGAAGTTGATGTTGAGAAAGTTTCCAGGTATATCAATGGAATAAGGTATGAAATCCAAGATGAAATCAGTCTACTCACTTTGAGGACTATGGAAGATGCTTATCTAGCAGCCCTGAAAGCAAAAGAGAAATTAGCCAGGAAATAGAGTCAAAGAACCAAAGGAAGAAGTCCATCCAAAGGAAAAGGATCATCCAGAGGGATATTTCAGAATACGAAAGAAGAAGTAGGCAGCTCTAGTATTCAATCACCAAGAGAAAGAGAATCCAGGGGAAGGAGATTATTCTCAAGAGGCAGAGGAAAAGTTAGATAAATTAGGTGTTATACCTATGGAAAGATAAGCCATATGTCTTGGTATTGTCCTGAAAAGAAATCAGCAAACACTAGAGGAGCTCACATTGAAAAATCTCAAGAAAATACAGCAGAAATAATAGTGAAAGAGGAGACTCTTGAGATTGGAGAAGTACTCATGTTGAAGAGGTTTTTAATTAAAGCATAAAAAGAAATCCATAAACCAGCACAGAGGAAGAACTTGTTTAGGATTGAAAATCAAGAGGAAAGGTATGCAAACTGGTTATTGATAGTGGCAGTACAGATAATTTGGATTCTACAAAAATGGTGGAGAAATTAAGACTACAAAAAGTGGCACATCTTACTCCATATAAGGTGTCTTCATTGCAGAAAGGACATAAAATTCTGGTAAGTGAACAATGCAAAGTAGAAATTCAAATTGGTAGTTATAAGGATGAAATTTTGTGTGATGTTATGCCAATGGATGTTTTTCATATTTTTTTGGGGAGACCATGGAAATATGATAGGAAAGCAATGCATGATGGAAGAAATAATACACACACCCTTGAGAAGAATGGGCACAAACATGTGTTGTTACCACTGAAAGATGAAGGAACTAAGGAGGAAGTTGGTCCAAGTGTAATACTCATGAGTGGGAAGGAACTTTTGTAGGAGGTCAAGAAGGAAGAAGAAATATAGTTTGTTGTTGTTGGTAAGCCGAGAGTAATTCTCACTAGCACCACTATAAATGATTTACATGTTGAAGTTCAGGCATTGTTAGATGAATTTGTTGATATAGTAGTTGAGGAATTGCGTGACACTTTGCCTCCTATTAGAAGCATTAGTCATCATATTGATCTAATTCCAGGAGCTAGTTCACCAAACAAAGCTACATATAGGTTGACACCAAGAGAAAATGAAGAAATCATAAAGCAAATCCAGAAATTGTTGGACAAAGTTTTGTTCAGAGAGAGTCTAATTCCTTGTGCAATACCTACTGTGTTTAAGTCCAACGAAGGATGGTGGTTGTAGGATGTGTACAAGCCCTGGAGAAATCAACAAAATAATAATTAGGTATAGATCTCCCTTTCCTAGAATGGATGATTTAATGGATTGTTTAAGTGGAGAAAAATATTTTTCTAAGATAGACTTGAAGAGTGGTTATCATTAGATAAGCATGAGAGAAGGAGATGAGTGGAACACATCCTTCAAGACCAATGAGGGATTGTATGAATGGCTTTTCATGCCTTTTGTCTTGACAAATTCTCTAGCACATTCATGTGATTAATGAATGAGGTGCTTAAGGATTTCATTGGTAAGTTTGTGATTGTTTATTTAGATGAAATCCTTGTTTATAGCAAAACTAAAGAGGAGAATTTGATATGTTTGAAGTTGGTGTTGAAGAGGCTGCAGCAGCTAAAGATTTTAATAAATCTAAAGAAGTGTCCCTTCATGAAGAAAGAATTGGTTTACTTGGGATTTTTTATTTTTCAAGACGGATTGAAGATGGATCCATAGAAGGTAAGGGCTATAAAATAATGGACTTCTCCCAAGTTTGTTGAGGTAAGAATATTTCATGGATTGGCAAGCTTTTACAGAAAATTTATCAGAAATTTCAGCAGTATTTTTTCTCCTATAGTTGATTTGGATTTTATGAGAAAAACGAAATGAATACAGATTATTAGAATATTCTTAACACAAAATAACAGAGATACAATAAAACTGGATTTCTATTCAATAAGGAAATAAGATGAAACTGTAAAATGCAGTGGAAAACAAGCTTGTTGGAATGGTGGCGGCTTATCTCTGAGAAGAGATGTGATGGTTGCGCTCATTCACAAGAAGATCGTTACAATGAGGCTCTAAAGGCCTTTTTACAATAAACAGGAAAGTCAAAAACCCTAGACATGTGGGCCCCATTTGGGTAAGTTAGTACATCAACTTCCCGAGGTCGTAACGTTTGCATACAATCTTTGTTTTAGGTGCACGATAGCCCGTTGGAAAGGTCTAAACGAGAAGAAAAATTTTTGAATGGCCCAGGTTATGGCCTTCAATAGTCATCTGGGCCCTAAATCCCCAAAAAATGTCGCTTAGGGCCTCAAAACGGCCCTGGAAGTTTGGAACCTGAAAAAATGTCGAAAAACTACAAAGGTGGAAAACTATTTTTCGAGCTAGTGGAATAGGTGGGTGGACACTGATATCCACATGGATAAATACTCCCTCCTTAGGAAGAAATGGTCTCCATTGAGTTGATATCCCCCATCATATGAGGAAATTTCTACTGAATTTGGCCCCGGGTGAGCCACTTTCCTTGGTGTAGGAGTTGCCCTGCTTTGATGACTCAATAAAGTTGGATCCTTTGTTGTCGAGTACCCTTGATCTGTGTGTCCATAATATCATCACTGGATTCTTGTTGCATGCAGTCAGGGTTGAGATGTGTTGGTGTCTACTGCTCTGCTATCTCTGAGGTGTCCAATAATGGTGGGAAATATGGCCGAAGGAGAGCCACGTTGAAGACTGGATGCAGACCAAGGAAAGGGGGAATGTTGAGCTCAAAAGCATTGTCACCCATAGCCTTGGTGATGGTGTGCATCCCATAACAGATTGGGCAAAGCTTTTGATGGGGCCCTGTAAGGCGTTCTTTATGAAAATGCAACCAAACTTTGTAGCCCACCTGAAACTTATGTGGCACCCGATGTTGATCATTGCATTGTTTGTAATTGGCATTAGACTTTTGTAGAATATCCTGAACCTATTGGATGATGTGTTGGATCCGCTCAATGAACTAGGTGTATTTGTCATCTTCTTATGGAGTAGGGGACAATTTGATGGAGGTGGTTGCCAAGGGTAGTGCAACATCCATGGGGCCCAATGGTTGGAATCCCAACCCCACCTGAAAGTGGTTGTGTCTAGTTGAGCTATGCAGTGCTCGGTTGAAGCTATGATGGACATAGGGAAGACTCTCATCTCATGTGCGAGGGTGTTTTGAATTGTACATGCGTAGGATATTGTTGGTCACTATAATTGCTTAATTAATTTCAAACAACCAAGTGAAACATAAATTATCAACCCAGGGAAGTCTTTTGTTTCAAAGATAGCTGTGCACTGTATATGCTCAATTCCAAAAGCACTTAGTGTTGTAGTAAAGAAATCATTCTATCTAACTTGCTGAAATGAACTGAAGCTCTGAATAGTATCACAGGAAAGAGATCTCCCTATTGCAATTCTTTATAGTTCAATTTAAG
>ML785132.1:401644-413113 GCA_009831015.1 Picea engelmannii | reverse complement strand
AAGTCTGGTGTACTGGAACAATCAATCATTATAGTCTTCTCCCTCCATCTGGGAGAACCTCTGGTTCTAGATCTTGCAATGCTTTCATTCATAAGTTTTCCATACACTGTTCTTCATCACAACTTCCAGTTCTTCTGCTTGATAGCTTCCATATCGGGCTTGTGATTATTGATGTAATGACTGGTTGTTTTGGCTTTTCTTTCTTTCTTGGAATATTCATGTTCTTCCTCTCTTGGATTCATGGAGATTCCATGTTCTAGAGATTCCACTTCTTCTTTTCATCATAGGATCATGGATCTAGACGGACAACCAGGAATTCTTTAAAGCTTCTGAGGAAGTCTTCTTCTGCGGCTGAACTGAACACATGTTGTCTTTCATGACTACTACCATGGATATATACATTTCATCATCTTTAATGGATCATAGGATTAGCTCCCTCCTAATCCTTGCTTCATGTAAGAGTGCATATAATCAGCTTCTTCCATCTGATAGAGTGCATACTTCCATCTGCATCCTTATTGTCTTCTGCAATATATAATTGGCTTTATCTAACAGAGTTCATGCTTCCGTCTTAGTTGTCATCATAAATCTTTCTCCAATTCCTCTTGATGTCTGACTTCGAAGTCTCTTCAAGATCAATTTTGATTTCGGCTTATCTTGTAATAGCTTTCACATGATATATTTCATCCCTTCATGTGTATTATCTAATGATATTCATTCTTAGCTTGTTGTTCTTCCATAGGTATAGTTCTTCTTGGAACACATTATCTTCCAAGAGATAGATATACAATATATGTACAAAGACGATGCAAGCAAGATATGTACAAGAAAATAAGAAGAGTGTTGTTACCTTTTAGTAGAAGAAGTCTCTTCCATCCTGCTTAGTCTTCTTTGTCGGTTCCTTTTCTTCGGCAATTGAAGCTTCATGTTTCTCTTTCTTTTCTTTAGCTCTAGACACTGGTTCCAGTAGTGACCATACTTTTGATAGTTGAAGCATTGTATTTCTGAAATATCTTTTCTTTGTTTGGCTTCCTTCTTGAATCGAACTTTATTTTGTTTCTGAAGTTCTTGAATCTTGTTGTGAAGGCTTGATCATCGTACTTCTTTTGAGGTTTCTCTTTTGCATTGATCCTTGATTATTCTTGAGCACAGCAAGTCCAAAGTTCTTCAAATGTCGGGTACTCCTTCCTTGTGTTCATGCTTGCGGCAAATGCATCCCATGTCCTAGGAAGACCATTGAGTACTATGTTCACCAATTCCTTTTCTGAAGTGATCTCTTCAATAGCTTGTAGTTGATCTCTTAGCTAGGAGATCCTTATAAAGTATGATGTTATGATGTCGTCATCATTCATCTTCATGTCACGAAGCTCATTCTTCAGACTCATAATTTTTCCAATGTTTCTGACTGAGAAGATATTTGTTAGGGAATCGTACATCTTCTTCGATGAGTCGAGATGGGAGATGTAGGGTATCAAGTGGTCTTTTATGGAATCCACTATGATACTCATGGAATTGATGTCAATGTCTTTGAACTTCTCCATAGCTGCAACGTTCTTCGGTTCCTTCTCTTCTCCTTCTTTAAACTCTGGCTTCACGATCTTTCCTTTCACAATATCCAGCACTTTATTCTTAGCAAGGATGAGTTCAATCCTTGTCTTCCATGCTCTGAAGTTAGAGGATCCATCTATCTTGTTCTCAGACTTCATAGAGTTTTTCATGGCTTGCTTGACTTGGTCAAACCCTAGATCTGACCGGAAATCCAAACTTCACGTCTTGGCCTTCTGAGTGTACCAAGAGATGCGTTGGGCTAGGGCACACTGATCTATCTGGAGATTAGGTCAATCTCATCACTTAAGGTGCCTCGACAGGAGGTTTAGGGTTTTTGCAACTGCTTCTGCTAGTAACCCTAGCTGCAGTGTTTTTGGAAGCTGCTCCTGCTAGTAACCCTAGAGGCAGTTCCTCAACGAGCTCAATATTTAGCGGTTATGTTTCCTTCCAGCGTTTTAGGATGACTGAAGGGGTGTAGGCCCATAACCTGTTAGAATATAGAAGATGGTGTGCTCATTTTACCATTGATGATACCTTCGTCACCCAACCATAGGCCGAAGCCTCCCTCCGAGCACCTTAACCTTGACTGAGAATTACTCCGGAAGCAAACCCTAGGTGAGATAGCCAAACAAAGAGTAGTGCATCAATCTCCATGGATAGCGCATCACAAAAGGCTGATCAGATGTTCCAAACCCTAGCCAAGAGATATTCAAGCCAAAACTGAGATCTTGTTGCTACTGCAGCTGCACCAGCTCTTCCTCCAAACCTACGCACAAGACTGCAACTGCAGTGTGCACCAAACTGTAGAACTGCAATTTTGAGATGCTGCAAATGAGAACTGGCGCCCTGTATTTATAGTAATCCTGCCAGTTTTGCTGGGGCCGACTTCTCCTTCTGGGTATGTGTCTGTTTAGTATATTATTATTATTTCTAACCGACTTCTTCTCTTGGAGGCTAATAGCCTAATATAAATTATCTTCTTGAGCCGACAAGGCTTCTAGGGTTATTAGCCAACTCATTAGGGTTTCTCTTGCTTCCCGGAGTCTTCTATTCTTGTCAAGTTCACACGTGGGGGTAAATACCTCCCGCAGCTACCATAATATTAACATTCGTTTGCTTGGCAAACCCTGACAATTCATCACCACAAACCTATAACTGTCGATTCATTGAACCACTTCAACAATCTAGCATCCGAGGCTACGGTGCCATTGATTTCCATAATTTTGGTAAATAACACAATCATCATTTTCCTTTGACACCTGCATGACATCTAGATCCTTGTAATCCAGTTTTGAAGAGATAAATCCCCGATATAAAAACTCTCCTCCTGCAAATCAAGCACCTGGCAGATAGTTCAATCGATGAGGTGTAGTGAGACATGAGTTAGGCACTTGTGTTTTGACTTATTGCTAACTCGTGGCTTTGGGCATGTGAATTAACATGTGGTTTGTGCTTGACTCATGGAGTTGGCTCATAGTGAATATTTGATAATTTAGAAAGACCATGTTTAGTTTGGTTTAAAACAAGATCCAAGACCTAGTCATAGGAATTAGACATGTAGCTTTAACTCATAGCTTTGACTTTAGTGTAGGTTTGGTGGAATGTGGGTATGAACTAGGGATTTGGCTTAAATTTAGAATCACCTCGAGCACCCACCACTTCATAACAAAAGTGCATATTGTTATTTGAGGATATAAAAGCCAATAAAGCTAGAATTGTAGGCTATGTAACATTTTATTTGCATTTTGTGTATGCATGTAAGAGGAAGAGACCAAAGGATTTATAGGAAAGAGAGATCAATGAGAGCTTGATGAAGAATGTGGAGGATAAGACACTGGCCATCCAAGAGAGCTTTGATGAAGACCTAGAAGTTAAAAACTGGATAGAAAATTTTAGGAATGAGTGTATAAAATAAAAGTTGAGAAAACACTCCAAAAATACCACTGCATTTTTTATCATTAACAGGACCCTCAACTATGAGGAAGCCTAGGGTGGTGAGATTTAGTCTCTTTAGGCTTACCACAAGAATTTACGTAGAATGGGACTCCTATATTTTGAGGTTGTGTGAAAACTTCATCCTATTGGACAATGAGTCCTCAGACACTCTCTGTTGGTCCTATAACCAAAAGGAAGGGTCCTTCACTATGAAACTTGGATACAAAGAATGGTAAGAAGAAAGACTCCAAGTCCATCCAAAATGGTGGTGGAAAATGTTGTGCCAAAGAAAAGCTCCATTAAGATGCAAAATTTCTCTCTGGATAGCCATGAATAATAAACTTTTGACTTGGGATAATGGTGTGAAAAGGGATTGGTACGGCCCTAATCATTGCACACTTTTCTTTGGTAACAAGGAATCAATTGCTCACCTTTTTGTCTCTTGTCCCTATGTAGGCCAGGTTGAAAATTTGGTCAAAGAAAACTTAAAATCCAAGGTTGAATGGAACAAGGAAAGTCTGGAAGAATGTTATAAGTTTTGGGTCTAGGACAGGGCAGTAAAGATTTATTCAAGTCTACCAAGTATCATGATTTCAAACTTATGGTGGGCCCCAACTCAACAATTTTTAAAGAAAAATGGCTCCCTCTTGAGGTTATTGTAGCGATTGTGCTTAATCAGGCTATCGATTTTAAGGAAGATCCCAAATCCTATAAGAAGCTTACTCCTATTCTCCCCACCTTAGACTATGATATCCCATGGGGATATTTTGATGCATCCAATCAGGGGCACCATCCTTCATGCAGAGTTAGAGTTGTTATGTTCATTAACCAAAATCATTACATTTACATCAGATATGCCCCGGGCTAGGGGTCCAATAATAGGGCATAGTTGATTGCGATGTGGATCCTTTTCAAGACGGAAAAGTAGAAAGACATTAAAAAGCTACAAGTTATGAGGGACTCCAAATTGGAAATCGAATGGGTACAAGGAAAACTAGAAATCCAAAATGTTAATCTGCAAAATATACTGCGAGACATCAAGCTGGTTTTTCCATCCTTTGAATGGCTTTCTTTTCATCATGTTTTGAGAGAACTCAATGTCAAGGAGGATGAGTTATCTAAGGAAGCACTTCAGTTACAGAGAGGAGCCTTTGGGTATTATGAGTACTTTGAAGGGGTGGAAACTGAAGCTATGGAGTTCTGTCTTTAGATGGAAAAAAAAAATGTTGAAGTTTTTTTGGTTTTTTGGTTTTTGAAATAAGGGACAAAGAAGAGACAGTTGTGGACTATAAAGTTTTGTAAAGAACGAAAAAGTAACAACAAATAGAAGGGAGACAGGTTCTTTTTGAACAAAAAGTTTTGTTTGAGCGAAAAGACTTGTAAACACTAAAGCAAAAGATTGTAACATGTATATTTCTGCTTATGAAATATAAAAGCTTTTTTTCTACAGGTAAAAAAATATATACACAATATTTGCTCCTTCATTATTTTGTGGTTTTATCACTTTATTTATATAGTTATTATTTAATTAAAATATATATACAATAAAAATTAAATACAATTATAATATTTAAACATTTAAAAAAAAAATATGATTACAAATATCTTTCCTTTTCTTTGTATATTTAAATTATAATCCTAAATCAATCAAAATCAAAGCAACTTTAATAAAAAAGTTAGTGAGTCTCTCTCTTCAAAATTCTTATCACCTTACTCTGTCTCAAGTCTCTGTCACCGTGACATGTTAAACAAAACAAACATGAAAATACATAGAGAGAACAAGGCTGCGTGGCAGCTGAGTCCCTGCCAAGGAGGTTAGAAAGCAAATTTTGAAAAATGGGGTCGAAGTGTAAATGAAACGAAGTGTTTGGTGCAAAATGTATATGAGGGAAATCTTGTGTGCAAGGTGCATATTTTGGAAGATGGGGCAAAAGTAAATGACAGTTGGCAGGCCGAGCACCATCTAATTTTGGAAAGTATATAGCAAACATTTGTTTTTTTGAAAGTATATAAGAAAGTAAAAAAATTGTTGACAGTGCAAGATTAAATTTGGAAATTTAAATGCATTTTCACTGTGGACTGGTGGAAGATAAAAATATATGATGACATAAAATTAATAGGAGATAAGAAATATAAAAATTCTAATGTATTTGTGAACATTTTCCATACGGACTGCTGAAGGATAAGAATAAAAGTCTAACATATTAAAAAATAAATGCATTTTTTATACAGAGTGCTGAAAGATAAGAGTAGAGTCTTTAGGATATAAAAATTTAGATGCATTTTTATTTGAAATCTGTCAGAAAATGGAAGTTTGTTACATACCACCGTAAATTTTGAATACAAAAAAAACAAAGTGTGTTACATATAAACCGGAATTTCAATGTGTTTGTCATGTAGACTGGGATTGGGGCTCCCGCGAACCATTAGAGAAATATTTACAAGAAACAGGATTGTGGAAAGAAGATAGAGTGCAACAACTGCAAAAGAAAATAAATGGAAAGGTATAAGTGTTTGCTTATACATGTTTATTTAAAAAAACGGAATAACTGGGTTGAGAAACAAAGAAAGATGGGATGAGTGAACTTATAGTGAGGGTACATATGAGTTCTTTGGTTATTTTCTTGCGGCCTCCCTTTCATTGATGTCGGCGACAACTACGGTTTCAAGTATGTTCTCCACAGCTACTGGAATGCTGGCAACTACTTGTTGTCTTTCATTGGCGGCCTATTTCAATTGCCTTACGACCCATTCTTCAATGTACGCTCTCATTGGGGTGACGTTGATCTCATTCTGGATCTTGATGTTGAAAAGATCGTTTTCTAATTCCTGGAAATCGATAGAAAGATTAGAGAGAGCCTGATGAATTTCCTCATTCTGTACTGCATATTTGACTAGCCAATCATGGACGTGAGATTGATCAAATCGAAGGATGCTGTAAAACTTTTCCAGAGAGAAGGTCTTCAACATGGCAACCTATTTATCGAACTCTTCTCTGGTTAAGGGAAAGGAGTTTGCGATTAAGAGGGGGTCTTGGAAGTCGTTTGTTTTCCTGACTAAGTCTGTATTTGATAGCTTTGTGAATAATTTATCTTTCTTCGATATGACTTGTTCACATGATTGAACAATGAGACGTGAGTTGTTTACTTTTTCTTTCCAACATGCGTTCAATTGGCCGATCCGATTTTTGGATGGAAGATCTTCTTCTCTTCTTTTTGTTTCTATCATATTGTTGACAATCTTGCCAAAAGGGATGACCATTTTTAATAAGAAATTTTCTTCATCTTTTAATTCGGATTGCAAAATCTCAAGCAAGCTTTGTGCCCTAGTTCCAAGGGAAGTGATGGTTTGTGATTTTTTCTAGGCATCGGTAACCAGTTCCATTATTTTTGTGATATTGTTTTCCACATATCCTTTACAGGATGCGAGCAAGGTGGAGGGTGCTTTTACATTGGGTGAAGAGGTGTCAAGCATAGCTATTGCCAAAGTTTCGACAAGCAATGGCATAGGAAAGAAAGCGTCTTCCAATTCCTTGACTCGGTCCTTCAGTCTGGCATTGTGGGTCTCGATGCATTCAATGGAGTCATGAAGTGCTTCTCCGGTCATGGTGTGAAGTTGACATATTTGGGACGGCCGCATGTTGGCAACGTCAACCTCTGAACAAGATTTGCCTTTGATATTTTTAACATTTTTTTTCTGAAATATCAATTTTTTGCTCCAGCTATCAAAAACAGCGCTCTGGAACATGAAGGATTCATCTTTGTCAAAATTTTGGGCAACGAATATGTCCATTGGATGGCTATGGTGGATGGCATTCTTGGGATGATCAAAGAAGGGGAACATGGCATCCAGATCAGTGTCAATTTCCATTTTCTCACTCTAAATTTCCGAGTCTTCTGCCTACCCCACATTTTTTTTTCTCTTCTTCTCTACTGGAAGCTTGTGAGAACTATCAATTTTAGAGTGAGGAGGGTCGTTATCTCCTCCTCTGTTTGAAGAATTTTGGGTTTCTTTGTTGTTGTGATGGGCCGTTCGAGCGATGCTCCAGGATGTCGTACTTTTTGGAGTGGTATTTGCGGATTGAAAACTCTTATCACTGGGGTATTTCCCCTATTGTGTGTACAATTTGGTGTAGCTTTGCACTGTCTCTACGTCGTCGGCATCAGAGGCAGGCACGTGACTGTCTCTGTTTTTGGGCAGGTGTTTATTTACAAAACAATCATCGAGGCCAAGTGAATGTAAATGTTGTCTAAAAATATCACAGGGGTCGAATCCTTTTATATCTTCAGCATATCTGAGGTTGGAGATACTAAAATGTGCTGCGAAATCATCAAATTTGTTGACGTTTTTCAATAGGAACTCCCCTATTTTCCAAGGCATAGGAATGAACTGTGTTTTTTTCTTCCTTTGGAACAGATGGAACCAGTAGTTGTATTGACGTGCTACTTCTACAATAAAAATTATGTCTGTAATGTGACATGGAAGGAGAGCAGGTTGTTCCGTGGAGAAAAAAATTCTTATGACAGTGTAATTATCCAAATGTTGGACTGTTCCCTTTCTGTCCAAAAAATTAGTTGCATGTTCAGATAAGCGGGGAGCATTTTCTCCTAATAACAAAAGTTTGAAAACAGACAGGAATCCATTAAAAACCTCATAAAAATAGTGGGAAGCCTTGTGCTTCCACAAGGCCTAGTACTAGAACGTTACTGGGTGGAAATCGCAATTGACATTCTTGGATAGAGACAGTTGCAGAAATCGACAGGAATGTGTTATTACAAAAACTAAATAGGATGACATATAAAATTTCTTTCCCCTTTTGTAGCTTGACAATTGGGAAGAGATTTCATAAGAAATTATCCTTCCCCAATCAAAAATGGCTTGTTCATTGACTGTGAAATACAAAATGTAAAGAGCCATGCGGGAAACAATAGCTGTGGATTCATGTCTCGTTATTCTTGTAAACCGCCAAGCAATTTAGCGAAAAGGATTTTTAAATGAACTAACCTACATGCTTGTAATATCTTCAGGAACTAGATCCAGGTTTTCCAAAAAAAGGGGCAAGAGGTCCAATCCATTATTATGCTTTCTTAGGAACTATTTGCAATCTTCTCCTTTGAACGTCAATGTTGGCTCGGGCAATTTCAGCAACTCTTGGAAGACCTGAGGTGACAAAGAAACAGAAGAGCGGTCATGCAGTGGAATAATTCTTTTCTCTACAATAAATTTATCGGCGCACCAAGAGACCAGGTCCTTACCGTCAAAAACCTCAAGGACACAGCCTGCATGAGCAATCCCGGAGGTCCAAATTATTTGGTTCTTTGCGACAAAGGTTGAGTAATAAGAAAATTCCCTGGACCAGTGGAAGTTCTGGTCATGGCCAAAGATGTTCACTGTATCTCCACAGAACTGGTGCGGAATTGATGCCATAGGTTTATGAGAAGGTTGTTTTGCTGCACATGATGGTTTAAATGAACAGTCACAACGAATAATGTAACTTTTTTCTAAATCTTGGTTGAATGCTTATGAATGGGAAAGCTCCTCGAGCCTTTCACTGCTTAATGACAATCAGTATTGGTGGTGCATGATGAACTATTAGGAGTAAAGTTTATTTATTGCATATTTAGAAACGTGAAGGTGGCGGGTACGACGAAGAGCAATTAAGGAATGGCGGTTTCTTGAATGTGCGAAGGCCACGCGGTGTGAAAGGGATTTCATGATTTTGAAATGAACACTCGGAAGGGACAATATAATCTCCCTGCAAATTTTGGTTTAATGCGCATGAATACGAGATTTTCTCGGCCCTTTCACCCATCAATGACAATATATACGGTTTTTGCATGATGGCCTATTAGAATTAAATGCTAGTAATTTCATATTTAGAAACAAGATATGTCTATATATATATAACTTTATATTTTCTTTTATTGTAGAGAAGTGTGAAGGTGACAGAGACGACGGAGAGCAAGGAAAGAATGGCAAGTTCTGAATTGCGGTTGGACGTGATTCAAAAAAGGGTTACGGGGCTAGTTAGGAAGATATCATGAAGGGGGAGTTCAACGACCGGTTTGTATATTTGCGGAATTTCAGCAAAATGGCTATGTATGGAATAGGAAATTGCTAATTGCATGTGTAGCAACAAGATCTTATATATAATTGCCAACTGCTAATTCCAAAAGGACATTGGCATAGGAAACAATGACTACAAACTGAATATTTCTTCAAACCGGCAAAGGGATGATTCCCTAAATAAATTTGAACAAATGGCGAAGTATGGAAAGCAGACAGATGGGCTTCAAAATGGGTTGACAATAGTTCCAGTAAATATGCGAGGAAGCGGTGGTTAAATTGTATTTCTCGAAAGTTTTCAGTGCAAAAAATGTGCATTACGGAAAAGGGCATGATAGGTGGACCGTAATACAGAAAAGGGTAAAATTTCATGTTTCGGAATTTTGAGTGCAAAATGTGTAAAACGGAAGAGATCATGAAAAGGGCATGATAGGTTGACCATAATACGAAAAAGGGCATGATATAAGAACGATTTCAAATTTGTATATATGTCAATTTGTATATAGCAGAGCTACAAATGCTATTTGTATATCTGTCAATTTGTATATAGCAGAGCTACAATTTGTTGCGTTCACTGCCCATTTTTTTTTCTGAAACTCCTTTTGGTGTCGTCATGACTACAATCACCGAGCCAAGAAGGTCCGTTCGTTATGTTTGATTTCAATTTGGGCCCAGGAGTGGGAATATTTTCTACATTGCCATCATCCATTTATGTATCATCGTCCATCATATCATCTTCTTCTAGCTTGGAATTCCTGGCATAAAGTTCTGCGACAGGCATGACTGCAACTGGGCAAGTTCTCTGAGCACCCAAGGTTGGCATCGAATTTTTTGGCTTGAAATATATCTCTCAGTGTACCAAGGGACCATCTCATTTTTTTCTCATGGCCGGAGAGAGATTAATAGTCAGAATATTCCCTGGAATACCGGAACCTGTGGCCATTATGCCCCAATGTGTTGACTGTGTGTGGAGAGAACTGCCGCCACAAGTTATTAAGAATTTTCGTTTGCTCAAGACGATGTTTCAAATGAAAATCGGGCAGGGATAATATAAGCCTCCGCAAAGTCTGGTTTAATGTGTATCAATGGAATATCTCCTCGATGTTGGATTACTGAGACGGGGGGTGAATCAGTAATAGAGCAATTTAATCCATTTTAACCATATAATCCAAGTGTTATATCAATGAAGCATTATCATCCAATAACTGCAGAGTAAATAAGTAATGAACAAATGAACAATCATACACATACACAGTATACCGGCGTTTTACGTGGAAACCCAAATCGGGAGAAAACCACGGAATGCTTTTTCTTATATGTCTTGAATAATTACATTCATTGGAAGAACCAACTTCCTTTGTTTTCCATCTGCAACTAGAAAGAGACTCCAACCCCCTAGTTTCTCAGGCTACAACCTAAGGGAAGCTCCAACTCCCCAATTCTCTAGCTACAACCAGAAGGAGGTTACAACCCCCTATGTTCTCTGTCTACAACTGGAAGGTGGCTACAACCACCTATCCTTGCCCCGTCCTGCCACCCTGAAGTAGAAGTAGAATGATGGAACCACTGTCACACTATCACTGTGAGATATACCGTTGTAAACATGTACCAATAAATATGAACCATGCAACAACCTGTACCTCAACCTGTAATCAACCTGTACCATAAAAAAGTGCATCAACCATGCACCAACCTGTAATCAACCTATACCATAAACAAGTGCATCAACCATGCACCAACCTGTAATCAACCTATACCATAAACAAGTGCATCAACCATGCACCAACCTGTAATCAACATGTACCATAAACAAGTGCATCAACCTGAACCTCAACCTGTAATCAACCTATACTTTAAACAAGTGCATCAACCATGCACCAACCTGTAATCAACTTGTACCTTAAACAAGTGCATCAACCA
>ML785132.1:361806-401594 GCA_009831015.1 Picea engelmannii | reverse complement strand
TTCATCAAACTTTTCTTTAGTCTCACATGCCTAGTTTTGGATTAGTCAACAACCCTAACTTGAAGTAATCATAACTTTGAACCTGTAATGTATAAATATCTGAAAATGATACACAATGTTCTTCAGTGTGTTTTATGAAATTCCTCCAAGTTCTACTACTTGAAACCTCTCATAAAAGGATTTATAGCAAAAAAGGCATACCTTGCTAAATTCTGGCTTATTCTAGAGAGCGACCTTGTAGAGCGTGCCCCGCACAAAATATTTGATGAATTTATATGAAACTTTTGGAGAACATAATAAAAACTATACCCTAACCAACACATTTGGTCTCACTTAATTTTGATTTGTTATGAAGAAGTTATGACATTTTTACCGGAAACACCTGATTTTGACTAGTTTCAGGACTGGCCACAAACCCTATTTTCCACGGAGTGTACCTCCCAAAATACAACGACCCACAATATGAATTTTTTACCATAGATACTTGGATATGTTTTCTCACTTGCATAAAAATTTCAGAATCTGAATCATTATAGAAAAAAAGTTATAGTGAAAATGGTGAGATGACCTGTAAATAACATACCTTAGAAAGCACCATCAAAAGAATTTATCCTTCCTTGCATTTCGGCCTTCTTTTCTTCACTTTCCTCATAATTTTGGCTTATATATGATTTTTTTACCTCAGACACCTATATATATTCAATATTCTCAAGTGTGATTCAAATGAGAGAGCCTTGCCTCTTATTTATACTCTCCAAGTAGCTTCCTTAAGAACATCTTCTAGGTCACTTGGCCCACTTTCCTTATTTTAGGGTTGGGTCCACTTCTAATTTCTCCATTAAATTTATTATTGAAATAATTTATTTTGTATTCACATTGAATTCTAATACACTCATCACTTCACTCTATTATTTACCTTTTAAAATCTCTTAAACCTCTTTGACTACTTTGACCTTTTGGGGCTTCTAGATGACATATGAGGGTCATCCAACTTCGTAAGGCCATAACTGTCAAACCGTGAGGATTTATGTGATGTTCTACATACCACAAGAAATGGAATGACATGTACTATCCATATAGAATAGTATTATCTAAAAATATATCATAACTCATACCATTACCCATCAAACAAACTTGGGTCCATTACCCAAACCTGGGGTCTCCAACTTCTCACGGCCATAACTTTCTAACCGTGAGGAATTATGTGTCGTTCCACATACCACCTGTAGCGCACATTTTCTACTACTAAGGTTTAATCTCTCTTAAAAGAAGACTATAACACCATTTTGTACATAACTCATACAGATGTTATTTAACCCACATGCATTTAAAACAATAAACACATTCAACACAGAGTATTCATATGAATTGATGCCATACTCAGCAAGCAATTAGATTTTCATATTAATTCATATACACAGTGGAAAACATGATACATAAGCAGCACGGTCATGCAAAACATGATTAAAGCATAATCAGATACTTATCTTTGTCAATGGTAGATTCCACCAACCAAGTGCAGGCCTTCCATGAACCTCCCAGCCTTAGACCAAACTGCTCATCAGCTCAGCAGTGGGTCACCCCCGAGCTGGGACTAAGCTCCACCCCAAGACAAGGAATACTGGGCTAGCTGAGGTTACAGGGAAAACAACACACAACCACAAGGACGGAATGCCCTCCCAGGAATCTCCCACGCTCACTGCCCACAGACCCTCATTCCCCACATTCTTGTTCCACCCAAGGATAACGCGCCTTCTCTGTCACCTGGACAGTCCTTCGGCTACCAATCTCCCTTACCTTGGGTTATAGGAACAGACCGGACCAGAAGTCTCCGGGCTCTATGGCAGCTACAGGGTTCCTTCTAGGAGTTCTCTCCTTCCCCTGTGCACTCTCTGACCTGGAGGGAGTCGCTCACAGGCCAACAAGCCTCACGCAGTCCAGTACTGCGTAGTCTACACAATCCCATGGGAAAACAAACACAGACTTTCCAAAAACTAGATTCGGTAATCACAGGATGGATTCACAGTCATGGCCTCGGAACAGGGAATGCTTGCATAGGCTCGCTCAGCTTTCCCGAACAAGCAAAGACTCTTCCCCGAAATCAACACAGGCTTCTCGTAGGCTGGGGTTACACGCACGGGATTTCTCATAATCAGACACAAACATTCGAGTCACAAGGCCTCACGGAGGTTCTCTACAGGAGTCGAGTTAGTCATACTGCTCAGAGCTCCGTACGCATTCAGACAATCCAGTGGAATGGGAATGGAAACTTCTCACGGCTCACCCTGGCCGTTTTTATTCGCATGCACCAGGGTTGACACTTGTCACCCATGGAACTGCATGCGTTCCACCAACACGTGTTCCTCCCACCTCTTGGGAAATCACGCGTCCTTCCAAAGGGACTTAGGATAAAACATATGATGCACATATCTTTTGGAATAATATTAAAATATTATTCCCAGGCTTAAGCCCCCTAGGCTTAGCCCCCCCCAGGCTCAACACTTAGCCCCTTTCCCACCTTCCAGCCTCTAATTCCTTGCCCACTCTGTGGATGCTCAGTCCCCCTTCACTCATTCATCGTGGTCGGTCTGCACCTGGCAGTGTTTATATTTTATTAAATGTTCTGCATACATACAAGTACAACAACAAGCTCCTGGCCTTCAACACTTAGGCTCCCTGGCCTAACAAACACATAAGTTTCCAGCTTATAATAACTTGGCTCACCAGCCTATAAAACATAATCACAATTCCTTTCAGAACTTGGTTTACAACGGGGCTCAGCCTTGGGGACACTACACCACCAAAAATGACATGACAAGCAATATCCATCTAGGATATTTTCCCTAACAAATTCACTTTCCTTCATCTCATTATTCCACAATTAAGCATGGGTTCTCTTACTCCACAAAGCATCTTCCCATGAGGGCTTTCACCATAAGGGGACCACTTTGGAGTTCATCCATATTTACTTCTTATCAACCATGACAAAAAAATAATGAGTCATATTTACATCAAACAATATTGGGTCCATTACCCAAACCTTTGTGCTACGGGGCTTTCTTCAAGGGTTGACATCAATGACAACCAACCTTAATCAACACTCAATCCTTTCACTGATCAATGACAATTTCCAGGGTTCGTGCGGAATGAGCTGTGACCATCACAACTCGTAATTGCACAATTAGAAAAAAGTTCAAAGGTGGTGGCGACGGCGAAAATACATTAAGAATCAGAAATTTCTTAAAAGCACCAACCCGTCGGTGGACAAAAGAAAAAAAGATTGCATCGCCTTTGAAATGAATACTTGTAAAGGATAACATGCGTGTGCACAAATCTTAGTTTAATTCGTACTAATGACAAATCTTCTCTGAAATTCTGGACATTAATGACAACTGTAACGGTTGTTGCAGGATGGCTACTAGCATTAAATCTTAATTATTTCATATGGAAAGCGATCAGGCGGGTTACAAAAGAAAAATGGAAGAATATATACCCAGGAGACGTGAAGGCCCGATGGTTATCTGCCTGGCGAACGGGTTCTTGGCCTGGCGAGATGAAAATTGAGCCTCTATTGTTCTATGTCCTACAAATAGCACCTACACTTCCACGAGATACAAAATGCTAGGCGGAGTTGCGATTTGGTTGGTTCAACATTATGGGTTGGTTGGTTAAACATGTACTTTTATAAAGTATGGACATCAAATTATATAGAACATATCTGAATCTGTGATTCCATACTTGGGCACTTTTTGTTTCGTGCGTTCGTGGCCTAGCGGGCTGAAAATTGAGTATCTATTGTTCTGTGACCTACAAATAGCACCCACAGTTTCGCAATATACAAATTGACAGCGGGAGTTGTGGAGATGAGTTTCTATATAAAGTATAGACATGAGATTTTATATAGCATATGTGGATCACTTATTCCATACTTAGGCACTTTTTTTATCGTGGGTTCGCAGCCTGGCTAGCTGAAAAAATAATGAATATTGTTCTATGTCCTACAAATAGCACGCATATTTCCGCGATATACAAATTGAAAGCATGACCTATGGGTTGCTTGGCTGAACATTGCATTTGTATTGTTCTAGAACATATGTGGATTCTTCGTTCCCAGTACTACAAATAGAAACCACATTTTCGCGATATACAAATTGACAAGAGGACCTATGGGTTTCTTGGTTGAACATTGTATTTGTATTATTTTAGAACATATGCGGATTCCTCATTCCATACTTGGGCACTTTTTGGATCGCAGGTTCGCGGCTTGGCGGGCTGAAAATTAAGTATCTATTGTTCTGTGTCCTACAAATAGCACCTACACTTCCGTGATATACAAATTTACAAGTGGGCTTCTGGACAAAGTCTCTATATAAAGTATGGAATGAGATTTTATACAGCATATGTTGATTCCTCATTCCATACTTACGTAGTTTTTGGATCCTGGATTCACGGCCTGGTAGGCCGAAAATAGAGTCTCTATTGTTCTGTCTCCTACAAATAGCACCCAGATTTCTGCGATATACAAATTGACGGTGGGATTTGCGGAGATGAGTCTCTATATAAAGTATCGACATGAGATTTTATAGAGCATATGTGAATCCCTGTTTCCATATTTAGGAAGTTTTTTTATCGCGGGTTTGCAGTATGGCGGGTCAAAAAAAGAGTCTCTATTATTCCCTGTCCTACAAATAGCACCGATATTTCCATGACATACAAATTGACACGAGTCACCACAGGCTGCTTGGCTGAACATTGCATTTGTTTTGTTCTAGAACATATGTGCATCCCCCATTCCATACTTGGGAACTTTTTTGGATCACGGGTTCGCGGGCGGGCAGGCTGAAAATTAAGTATCTACTATTCCATATCCTACAAATAGCACCCACACTTTCACGATATACAAATTGACATGTGGACCTGTGGACATAATCTATATATAAAATATGGAATGAGATTTTACACAGCATATGCGGATCACTAATTGCATACTTAGGCAGTTTTTGGAGCATGCATTGGCGACCTGACGCACCGAAAATAGTCTATTGTTTCGTCGCCTACAAATAGCATCCAGACTTCAGCGATATACAAATTGACAAGTGGACTCGGGCTGCTTCGCTGAAAATTGGAATTTTATTGTCCCATTGCGATCCTGTATCAATTTCATAGTAAGCAATTTTTTTTTATCGAGGGCTCTGGAGCTGTCCGCAACATATAAATTGACACGAGTCGCTACGGACTGCTTGGCTGAACATTGCATTTGTATTTTTCTAGAAGATATGCGGATCCCTCATTCCATACTTCGTCACTTTTTGGATCACGGGTTCGCGAACTGGTGGGCTGAAAATTAAGTATCTATTGTTCTGTATCCTACAAATAGCACCCACACTTCCGCGATATACAGATTGACACGCGGACCTGGGGACAAAGTCTGTATATAAAGTATGGAATGAGATTTTATACAGCATATGTGAATCACTAATTTCATACTAATTGACAGGTGGACTCAAGCTGCTTTGCTGAACATTGAACTTTTATTGTGTTGTTGCGATCCCGTATCAATTTCATAGTTAGCGAATTTTTTTTATCAGGGGCTCTGGGGCTGGCGGGCTAGAAATTGGGCCTCTATTGTTCTGCGTTGTACAAATACATTGTTCTAAAACATATGCAGACCTACGGGTTGCTTAGCTGAACTTTTCATTTGTATTGTTGTAGAACATATGCGGAGTCCTCATTCCATACTTGGGCACTTTTTGGATTGCGAGTTGGCAACCTGGCAGGCTAAAAATTAAGTATCTATTGTTCTGTGTTTTACAAATAGCACCTACACTTCCGTGATATACAAATTTACATGCCGGCTTGTGGACATAGCCTCTATATAAAGTATGGAATGAGATTTTATACAGCCTATGCATATTCCTCATTCCATACTTAGGTAGTTTTTGGATCGTGGGTTTGCGGCCTAGCCAGCCGAAAATAGTGTCTATTGTTTTATCTCCTACAAATAGCACCCAGATTTCCGTGACATACAAATTGACAGGAGGAGATGTGGGCTGCTTGGATGAACAGTACATTTGTATTGTTCTAGAACATATGTGGATCCCTCATTCCATAGATGGGCATTTTTTGGATCGCGGGTTCGCGGCCAGGCGGGCTGAAAATTAAGTATGTGGAGCCCTCATTGCATACTCACAAGTGGACTTGGGTTGTTTCGTTGAACATTGGACTTGTATTGCCCCAAAGCGATTCCGTATCAATTTCATAATTATCAATTTTTTTCTATCGGGGGCTCTGGGGTTGGCGGGTTGGAAATTGGGCCTCTATTGTTCCCTGTTGTACAAACACATTGTTCTAGAACATATGTGGATCCCTCATTCCATACATGAGCACTTTTTGGATCACGGATTCGTGACCTGGCAGGCTTAAAATTAAGTATCTATTGTTCTGTGTTCTACAAATACCATCTTCACTTCCACGATATACAAATTGACAAGAGGACTTGTGTACATAGTCTCTATATTAACTATGGAATGAGATTTTATACAGCATATGCGGATTCCTCATTCCATACTTGGGTAGTTTTTGGATCACAGGTTGGCAGCCTGGCGGGTTCAAAATAGAATCTCTATTGTTCCCTCTCCTACATATACCACCCAGGCTTCTACGATATACAAATTGCCAGGAGGACTCAGGTTGGTTGCCTGAACATTGCACGTTTAGGCAGTTTTTGGATGGCGGGTTCATGGCCGGGCGGGCCAAAAATAGAGTCTCCATTGTTCCCTCTGCTACAAATAGCATCCAGACTTCCGCCATATACAAATTGACAAGAGGACTCAGGCTAGTTCGCTGAACATTGCACTTTTATTGTCCCGTAACAATTCCGTATGTATTTCATATTTAACAATTTTTTTTTATCGAGGGTTGTGGGGCTGGCAGGCTGAAAAATGGGCCTCTTTTGTTTGGGCTCGCGGGCTGAAAATTGGGACTTTATTGTTCCACGCTGTACAAAAGCTACCCACAACTCTGCGATATACAAACTGAAAAAGAAACCTGTGGGCTACCTGGGGAAACATTGCAGTTTCATTGTTCCTTGTCCTCCAAATAGCATTCGGAGATCCACCATATACAGATTGACAAATGGAATTGAGAGCTGTCACATTAAATTATTAAAGGATGTTAAATCGCTTATTCTTAAAAGAATCAAGGAAAGAAAAGAATTTTGTTTTTTAATTCTATAACTGCAAGCATAACAAGGACAAATTTGAATTTTAAGGGCTTGTTGTTCATATGATAGCACAATTGCATTCCGCACACTAAATATTTGTTGATTTCAAATTATTCCAGGATATTAATCTGACTAACTTCATCGAATAAGAAAAAATGCGAAAACAACGGCCAATTTGTATTTTAAGAGCCTCTTGTTTGTATGTGAGGATAGTCGCAGTTCGGACACTATATATTCGTTGATTTCAAATTATTTCAAAACAATAGTTTGACCAAGTTCATCGATCAAGGAAATCTGCTAAAGCAAGTGACAATACAGTTGTGTCACGGCACCATAGAAATTAACAGGCGGATTTGCGTACCAGCTGGCTAAAAAAAATAATTATACTATTCGGTGTCCTCCAAAGAACAGTTGGAGTTCCAGGGTATACAAATTGATAGACAGAGCAGATAACCAAGAACCAACCATACTTTAAATATTCCACAAGAAAGTTCCCAGAAGGTTCCATAGAGTAGAACCCATCGACCTTTGCACCAAACAATTTGATATACAAAGAAAAGACGTCGGCGCATTTGTTTTCTATTGAAATGAACTTTTATCTGGATGTTGAACAAATATTACAGAGAGACATGAGGTATTTTCGTTTCCTCTCAAAGTTTCATATAAAAAAAAAAATTCCCCTTTTCAACCGATATGCAAAATTGCATTGTCCTCATTTAAGGTGAATTTTCTTTGTATCCGAAGCTGTCACGGCATGCAGACATTGCTTGCCTTTTTCTGTAGATATGTTTCATATGACAACTCTGCCAACTCAGGAAGCACATTTTGTAACAACGGTTTCCTGATCGTACAGTGCACGGTTGTGTTGCCCACGATTCGAATAATACCATTGAGGCAATGTCCATAAATATATGGACATTTTTCACCGCATCGCAGACAATTAATCGTATCATCAGTTATCAAAGCGGAGGTAGAGGCATCGAAATGGAATTTTGCACAAACAAGCTCAAAGGGGGTCGAGTACACATTGGCTGCAACTAAAATACCTTCAACCTAGGAATGCGAGCAAAGGAATTAATACATTGAACAATATAATACACAATTGCATCCCACCCTCCCCTTTAAAACAAAAAAAAAAAATTAACAACTGTAGAAATTTGTTGAAGGCTATTTCTATAAGCAAAGAGAGGATGATTTTGTAAATGTATATGCACAACAATTGTAGAGCTAGCTAGCTTCTCCAGATCCTTTACTGTATCGGCTCGCAACTCTATTACAAACGTTGACTGGGTTGTTTGAAAGATCATTTCTCTAGCATCCTTCTTTTTTGTTATATTTTTGAACAGTATAAATGGAATCTATCCTCTATGCAATTGTTGTTCCATTGATGAAAACAAATCTGAATACGTATCAAACAATTGTAGCTGCAACATGGAACAGTGCAATATTTGTGTAACTTATTTGACATACATGCAGAAGTGAAAGTAAACAACAAAACTGAATATGAAAAGCGGTACCATTGCCTTCTCATTGTCCAACTCTCCATCCTTTATATGGAGAATGTGTTGCGACCCAAATTTCTTGGCTAGTGTGACAGCAACCCCAATCATTCCCATTGGGTAAATATCAGTGCTCTATGCAAGTTTCCTAATAGTCGATTCCGGGAGGAAGTAGTATTCTGAACAAATAGGAGGAATGTTTTCCACAATGCTTGTTTCGTTGACCGAAATAATTCGATCGCAATCACCACGGTCATATACTGTTTTTGGCAATATATTAAAACTTGTAATGGATATCCCATTACGCGGCAATATCTTTTCTGCATGTTTCTGGAAAATTTGTGGAGGAATAGTCAGTGTGACTGTCATCATGGCGTCCTTGTCTCTCATATCAGCATGCATAATGGGTCTACTTTTGTTTGCCTTGTCCAAGTAGGTGGTATAGACAACCATTATGTCCTCGACGAACACCTGTCCAGTTTGGTGGTTGTTCAAGGCCTCTATTGACAGTACTTTGGATGTCATAACTCTAGACCTAAAGACATTTTTTGAACAGGAAAACTAAAGTGAATGGTAGTGTGCTACAAGTACACGCATACTTTTGATGAACTATGGAGCCAGAGTTTCGCAATGACACCTCTTAGTCTACGGAACATGCAGTAAGTTTGGCGTCTCTCTCGTACTTGTTGATACTTCTTGTGAGTTGCAAACCATGTACTGTAGATGGCATCAGCATATTCTCCATGCCATAGGTGAATATATAGCCCAGGAAATTTGTCTAGTAAACATAGTAAGAGCAGAGCACATGCATCTTTACCTTTGGCCTTGTCGGGTCGCTGATGTCTAAGATGACTGACTGCTCATGGCCATGTCACTAGTCCAACTTTTTCTGATGCAAGCATTTTCAGATGGACATCAGGACTACGCAAATATATGCATTCGATATTATATGCCCCCATCTGGTTTGTATCTTTAATTTTTCGGCACACTTGGTATACCTTTTAGAAGATTGTACCACAGAACCCTCTGCTGCTGCACAGAAGAATTCATCTCCCTGTCCAAGCAACCTACTTTTTCCAAGGCAACAACGTGGAAGATGCAATCAACAGGGAGGCAAGTTAGTTTGAAAACAGACATGTAAAAAAAAAACAAGTCTATTTACCCGCCAAAGAGTCCTTCGTCCTGTCCATCCATTATGTTTGTTTAAATGCAGCAATGCAGCACAAACACAACAGACATGCACTAGCTTAGTATGCAAGAATAAATGTTTGCAACCAAGAAAAATTACCATGTAGGAAGGCACGCAACTAGCTTAACACATATCCAGACCATAAATGAAATATAAAATAGTGCAATATGAAACAACAATACAAGCATGCACCTTTCTATATCCTCTTCAGTCGATGTAATCGAGACTCTCTCCTTTTCTCCAGCTACTCTGTTTGTTTCAATTTGGGAACCCACAAAATTTAATGAACATCAATGGAAGTTGGTATTCAGTGGAGAACAAGCAATATGTACATAGAGAAAAACTGACTCAACGAACAGTCTACAAAGGCAGAAACATGAACCTTTGTGCTTCTCTATCCATGGTTGTAAACGTGTACAATTTTTTTCCCTAGCCAAAATATATTACAAGGCACAAAATATCACACAACTGCATGGCCGCAGCTAAATGATTTCTTCTTTTCCTTGGGAATTTATCCACATATGCCCTCTAGCCATGTTCTTTATCCTCTACACAAACTATTGTGTCCATGATACAAGTTCTCAGTTTTCCATGGCTAATTACCCACACATGCTTCCAGACATGAAAATATAATCTTGCAGAATCTTTGTTGCACATATCATATGTCAAGAACAACACAAATTGCATCCTGCGCACACCAGTCTATGTAGAGGAGAAAGGAGATGTCATGTCATATCCACACATCTGACCATACATGGTTTATAAATGTACCCTTCATACATATGCTTTATTCCAACAAAAAAGCAGCGGGTATTGTAACTTCACATGTAATCCTCGAACAATTTTGCATGCAACTATTTTCTTTCATGGCAGGACTTCAGGACCAGGAAAATCTCACAGAATAACATATCTCGACTCCGGAAGACATGGAAAATAAAACAATTGCATATCCACTAGTGGGTGCAGGGGCTAAACACCGTAAAGCGCCCCAAACAAAACAATAACAATCCAAAAAAAAAAATAGCTCCAACCCCCGCCGCTGCACCCCAACCCTACAAGGTTGAATCAAAGAAAAGAAACCAGCAAAGACCAAACCAAAGAGAAAGAACAAAGAGGTTGAACTGCACCCCAGCGCCCCAAAGCGCAAACCCTGGCCATACAAACAAAACCAGCAACCCGGGAACCAACGAACCAGCAAGAACCACCGAGATAGTGAACAACATATGTATCTCCAATGATTACTAAACTACAACCCAAGCATAAAAGGAACCGGAAACACACAAGTAACATGCGACTACAAATAAGAAAACATTCTTACTTGCAAACTGCAAACTAAATAGAAAACAAGGAATACAAAATGAAACCATGGCATCAAAACTTACTCTGAAACGATGAAATGCAAAAGCACAACTCAAATCACCAGCGAAACAACAACAAGAAGCAAACGAGAAACCAACGAACAAGAACCACTCACCAAACCAGTAAACAATGTATGTAGCCTCAATGATTACGAGGATGAAGCATACAATGGCAGAAACTGACAAACCAGTGAAGAAGAAGCATTCACTAAACCAGTAAACAATGTATGTAGCTTCAATGGTAGAACAAGGACGAAACATACAATGGCTATTGAACTGGCGGTAGACAATCAAGTGCAAATTCACTATAACTATATAGAAAATTTCGAGGAAAAATGTACTCCGAGAACCGTATTTACATAAACATTTAAGACTCTTGGGCTGTCTAAGCACCTCGCAGAATGAAAACATTTAAGCTGTCAGGGGTGTTGCAGAACGTCGCGTCATGTGAACATTTACGCAGTTAGTCCTATTGATGCATCTCGGAATAAGTGTCAATATAATTCAAGAAATATACATCCACCAAAGACGCTATAAACTTTGGAATTCTCAATCACTACAAAGCTTGGATATCAAAACTTTTCAATATGCTTATTACATCTCAAAACTTGCGGATATATTCGGGTAGCAGAAAATGATAATACAAACATTCAAACTAATGCTAGCATTAATCAACCTTGAAGCAATATACAGGAAAAATATATGATTAAAACATACTGACTACGAGAAAAAAAATTGGATATGTTGCCATATAGTACATTGGGAATAGCAAAGCTGGCAATAAGACCTCCAATCTCTTATCCAATCAGATCTGTATATATATGTTACTTTTTATTATATAAAAATATATTCTTTTATTTCCATAGCTCCAACAATAGGTATTGTGCAAATATTTCGGTTCAAATGACAAAGTAATATGCAGTCAACGATTTATCGATTTCTATAGTCCCTCTACACCTACGGCAGGGACTAATAAGAGTCCAAAGTTTAATAGTCATTATCTCCCTAGATAATGAATCATATAAATCAAGGGTTAACACATATATTTTGGATGGAAACACTAAATCGCTAAACGACAATATCATTTGTAGAAAACGATGTATCATTAACATTCACATAAATTGAGAACATATTCCTCTCAGAAAAGACAAAATGATGTTTGTTAGCTTTTTGTTCTTCAATTTTATGATTGTTTATAGTTTATCTTCTTAATTTTTTTTCCTTAATTTTTTTTAAATAAATTTTATTGATACAAATTAAATAATAAAAAAAATTTAAAATTTATTTTTCATTTTTTAATAAATTTTATTTATTAAAGTTAAATAAGAAAAAGTTTACCTATTGTTAATATTTGTTTGTTACAACAGTAAAAGTTAGGTATTAATATTACTCCATTAAAATTTAAGTTTTTCCAACCATTTGTTTGTACTTATGCTTGTGTGGACATGTGTTTATGTCTCTCTAATCACATGCATGTTTTAATGCTTATGTTTGTGTGGAAATGTGTTAGTGAAAAATAATTGAGACTAGGTGCAAGTAGTGAATGATTTTGACAAAATAAATTATCCCTACTCATGGTTGTGAAGTGTGACTTATTAGTCCCTGCCGTAGGCATACAGGGACTATAGCAATTGATAAATTGTTGACCTGGCATTAGCTTGTGTGTTGACCAGAAATATTTGCCTATTGTTTATTATTGGAACAAGGGAAGTGAAAACATCGATTTTTATATAATAAAAAGTATCATGTTTGTCAAGATCTGATTGGACAAAGGATTGGAAGTCTTATTGCCGCCTTCGCTATTCCCAATGTAAAATATGTTTGCATTTCCAAAGTATTTGGTAGTATATGGTCATTTTTTAATCATAAATTTTTTTATGCATTCGTCGAACGTGGATTAATGCTACCATTAATTTGAATGTTTGGTTTAGCATTTTATGCTAGGTAAATTTATGGCAATGTTTGATATGGTGGCATATCCAAAGTTTGGCTTTGCAATACATTCTCTGGTGTTCAAACTATTGTTACAAAAAATATATGAATTTATTTGGGATACGTCAGAGACCTGCCACATTGAATTTTTTTCTTAAATGTTTACAGTGCATTTCTGACAGACTTAAATGTTTACCTAATAGGATTAGTAGTGTTGAATGGTTACTTAACAGGCTTGTTACAAGACATTTTCTTCCGTTATTAAAATTTATATGCTCCAGGGGCATTGTTGGTTCACTGGTCCATGCTTGTTTTTTTCATGGCACTGATTTCTTATTTGCATGTTCTCATTGTTCTTGCTTGCCTATTCATGTTGTTGCAGTTTGCACGTTGGGTTTTCTGCAGTCATGATTGGAAGATCCTCGTTCCTGGGGGGGTGGTTTCTGCTTGTTCCTTTCTTCGTTGTGTGTTTTTTATTGTTGCTTGATTTGACTTTGCAGGGTTCTGTTCATGCACCTGCACTTGGGCCTTTTGGTGCTTTTTGGCTGGGCTCTTATTTGGTGCTTTTTCTTGTTTGCCCAGGGTTTGCGATGTTGGGATGTTGCATCTGCGGTTGCAACTCTAGTTACATTTTTTTGCACTTCGGTTTGCATAGAATACTATTAAGATAAAATAACAGACTAAAGAATTGCAGGCGATGTAAATTGCATTTGTTACGTGTTGAAACAGAGTTTGTCGGCCTGAAAATATATTTCATAGTTGTCGATGCATTTTCCATGGATTTTGTGTTACTATGGTTTCATAGTTATGAGAGTGCCTTTTGTTGTGTGGGAGATATAGTTGTTCTGTGCCTTTTACTTTCCTATTGTAAACTACATTTGACTCTAGTTTGTCATGTTTCTGTGGTCATTTCGAGCGACCGTCGTTCGGTTGCGTACTTAGCCAGTTTTATGGACGTGGCTTCGTGAATAGGTTCTATCAAACTATGACAGGTCGTGTTCGATGTATACATTAGCTTTGCCAAACTAGTTTTCTTTAAAAGAAGGCCTCCTGGATAGAAGAGAATGCAATTTATGAAATTATAGGTTTCCTGGACAACATAGGTTAATAATCGTCGTTTCTGGGGCTGGCGGGCTGAAAATTAGGCTTATTAATATAAAATAACAAAGTAAAGAATTACAGACGGTGTCAATTTCATCTGTTACGTTTTGAAACAGAGTTTGTCGAGCTCAAAATACATTTCATAGTTATCGATGCTTTTTCCATGGATTATGTGTTACTACGGTTTCATAGTTATGAAATTGCCTTTTTCTGTGTGGGAGATATAGCTCTTCTCTCCCTTTTACTTTCCTGTTGTAAACTGCGTTTTACTCTACTTTATCACACTTCTGTGGTCATTCCAAGCAACTGCAGTTCAGTTGCATCCTATGACACATCGTGTGTGGTATATACATTAGCTTTCCCAAATTAGTTTTCTTTAAAAGAAAGCCTCCTGGACAGAAGAGAATGCAATTTATGAAGTTATAGGTTTCCTGAACAGCATAGGTTAATGATCGCGGGTTCTCGGTGTCGCGTAGCCACCACAGAAAAAAAAAAAAATTCGCTCTTCTTCAAGGGATAGAATCCCCGAATTCTCACAGGGGCCTAGTGTAGGCTAGCTCTTCCCTTATCCACCTCCATGTGATCGTTGCTTATGACCACAAGCCAAGCCAAGAGTCGTCTTTCACATTTCGTGACTCAGCGATGTAAGAGAGTCAAGTCTTTCGACTCTTCAAACCCCGAAACCTGAAATCCTACCTTGATGAGATTGACAGCTGCGAATCTCCCCCTGATCCGACGGTCCTGGCCGTATCGGGATTTCAGTAACTGGGAGTTCGAAATGCAGTGACCCAAACCACTGGTCACTCCATTCCTCAAACTCTGATACATGAGTTCTCGTATGAGATCCAACAATCCTCAATGATTAGGATCCAACGGTCCAGATCTTTTCGAAATTTTGTGAACCGGGAGTTCACGATGTAGCAACTCCAAATCTCTTGTCACTCCAATCCCCGAATTCTGATATGGGATTTCATGTATGAGATCAACGACCATCGTTGATCTGGATCTGACGGTCACTATCCCTCCTGAGCTTAAGGGTGTTGAAAGACACTCAGTGTTAATCATGCATCAGGGTTTCGTATATCGAGATTTCACGACTTGCGAAGACGAGGGGTCTTGCCCTCTGGTTTCCCAGATGTCGAAACACCAAAACTTATTCACGCTAAACTAGCTCATCCACAGATTGCATCGGGGTTTCATATACTGGGATTTCGCAACTTGCGAAGATGAGGGGTATTGCCCTCTGGTTTCCCGGGTGCCGAAACGTCGAAACTTATTCACGCTAAACTAGCTCATCCACAGAGTGCATCGAGGTTTCGTATACCTGGATTTCGTGACTTGAGAAGACGAGGGGTCTTGTCCTCTGGTTTCCCGGATGCCGAAAGGCCAACCGGTAGCCATGTGTATTGTGCCGATGGATGGTTCTGAATACTTCAGGACTTTTAGGACTTCGTCAAGTCCACTCTCATGCCTATGCAAGGGTTAAGATCGACAGTCAATAGAGCTCCGATAGGTCCTTGGATCTATGGTCCTGGTTCTCATCGCTTCTTGCAAAGGATGAAGGGGTCGAGGTATTAACGCCTTCGTTCCTTCCTCCAATCTAACGGTCAGGACAGACCTCATATCCTCCGAAAGGATCTCATCCATTCATCTAGAAAACAAAAGGGTACTCTCTTTCAGTATTTGAAACTCGCTATCCTTCCTGAGCTTCGTCAGCTATGGAGGACTTGAGAGATTTGCGCTCTTTCTCCTGGACTTGACTCTTAGAAGAGTCTTCAGCACAACTATTGCGCTCCTTCATCGAGGGGTTCTGGGGTTCTATTTGATCACAGAGAGCCTGTGCATATCTGCACTACCTCTCATGAGCTTAACAAACTTCATCCTCCAAGGGACTTAGAACGACTAGGTGAGTAAACCATCGTACATGCAACTACGCCTAAGGTCAATGAGCTCACAGTTCGTGGCTCTAGCTTAAGACACTGCAAAACTCAAGACTTTATGAGAACAAGTCATGTCTAAACCATATAATTCCTTACTTGCCTAATTATACAATCACGCAGAAATAGAAGGGATACAGTATATCCATTAAGCATTCATTCACATTCCTGAAGGCATACGCAGTGTAACCAATTCATACACAGTTACGGCTAAATTACACAAGGTAGGAAATCGCTTATCTATTACAGGTTGTCACCAACCAAATGACTGTGGGTGTTCGTCCTTCCACCCGACCATAGGCCCAGAGGCATTCATTCTTAGCACTCCGGCCACCCTGGTGCCAAGCCATGATATCACCAGAGAATTCTCACACTTCTCGAGGCTTCTTCCTCTGTTTCCTCTTCTATTTGGGTCCTATTCTCTGTAACTCAGAGATTTCTCTCTTGGTTATGGCCTTGGCGAGGTTTCTCAGATGCTCCTCAACATCAAGCTCGTAGCCTTCCATTCGTGACTCATTGGAGAGCTCTGTGCATCTCCCTTGCAAGCTTAAGCTCTCTTTTGTTTTGTCTGGTGTCTCCTCTCCCGTGTGTATCCCTCTTACCCTGGAAGGTTTTTTCCGACCTATCATGTTCCTTCTATCAGAAGGAAGCTCAGGTCTGCAGGTCAGTGCGGTACTTTGGGCTGACAACCCATGTTTCCATTTATGGGGGTGGTTGATTGTTCAACCACCAGTCCTTTCTTCAACAACTGATATCTTTCCTTGGGATCTGAAGGAGGTTTTCATCCTCATCAAGGGAAATTTGGGGTTATTTTTCATAATGAACCCTCTCTTATAGTTTAAAAATTCTTCCTCTAGTGATATCATGGCCAGTACTTTCAAGGCTTCACCCCCACAGTCAGTCATTGGCAACTCAAACAATAATACATTTACATTGTCCTCATGCATTAGCATGGTAATTCCTATTTTATGATTAATTACAAATTGGGGGAAACAGGGTGTTACAATTCCCTCCCCCTTAAAGGAACACCTTCCTCGGTGTTCTTTCTCAAATACATCTGTCATGCCTTTCTCATTCAACCACTTTAGAAGTCTTGACCTTCGTCCTCGGTCAGGTCCTCTTTCAGGATCTTAGTCTTCATCATCTGCCTTCAATAATTCTTGGACAACAAGCACATTAATCACAATTTTGTGCGAAAACATCTTACTATTATTCAAAATTCAAAGGGAAATTCTCACACTTCTTAGCACAATACTTATCTGTGCAGTTTGTGGATCTGTATCCACATGGTAGTTTTGTTATCCATGCTCATCGCTTTCCTTGACGTACCCATTAGGTGCATGATTCCAATTCAATAGTTCACAAGAGATATCATGATTTCATCTTCCTTTCCAAGGTTTTTCTGCACGGGAAACTACCCACTATGTGCATGATCCCAATAGTTTACAAGAATTATTAAGGTCTCCTCTTCCTTGTGGTCTCTCACCTTCCAGGCCCAGGCTCAGGCATCCCCTTCACTGTTATACAGTCCCTCGAGCAATCCATCTTGCCCTGCCAAGGTTTTCTCGCACAGGAAAATTTTAGAGACTCTATCGAGTCTTACAGTCGAGGCATCCCTCAGACTTGCTCTGTCAAGGCATACCTCCGGCTTGTGTTACCTCAACACAATAATTTTCAGGCGATCATGGCTTATCACGGGGTTTTCATGGCTCAGTAGTAGCCATGTTCATCATCTTCAACTTTGAATGCCCTCATCTGTCCTTTCTGGACATGTCTTTTCTTCTCACCTGTATCACAGGTATACAAAATTCATGAGACATCATTATAAATTATAACTTTCAGAATTTTATTGCAAATCTGTCACCCACAAATTTTCCAATCTCACGATTTGTTTTCATATTTGTTCCGCATAGGAACCAGATTCATAATTATGGGACTTTCCTTCCCATAACGATTTGGCTCAGCAGGCAATTGGCCTTCCTTATGGGCTTACAATGCTGCCATATACAAGATCCCTTTGCTTCCTGCACTTTCAACTTCAATCGGCCAAACAACTTGTTATCTTTTCCATGCATATATATTTTATTGCACCTTTACAACATCGTCACAACAATTTCAGAATTATGCATACTTAACAATTAAATTACTTTCTCAAAAAGGAAATACCATTCCTTGCAGTTTGGCTCAGCAGGCAATCGGTCTTCCTTATGGACTTACAACACTGCCATATCCAAGACCTTTTCCTCCCTGCAATTTCATTCTTTACACAGCCAAACAATTGTTAGTTTTTCGTGTACATAACCTTTTTCGAAAATCAAGTATACTAACAGTCCAGGTCATTTCATCTATTCAAGGATTCAAAGCGAAAGGATACATCATCCCTTACCTATGCATCATTCTGGCCTACCAAATTTTCAAAATGTGATTCGAATATCAATTGATTTTAATGAATGCGCCAACATTTGTGGCCACATTCATACCCAATGCACCCTTGCATTGATTTCAAGTTTGTCACACTTTATGACAGATTCTTGGCCATGGTGTGTTGGAACCTAACCAACCTCTCCACCACATGGCCTATTCGTTTTCATTCATTCTTACAACAGGACCATGCTTCTTGCTATAGGCCGATCACGACCCCAAATCGGTATACAAGAACTCAAAGTTTCACATGAATGTTTTTAAGCACTCCTTGATTAGTCAATGCATTCATGACATATCGGTTCATGAATTCTCCCAATGGTTACAAATAGTGTTTACTACCAAAGGTTCATAACTCCATTATTCAGGTTCTCCTTCCCGAATCATACCTTACTTGGGTATCCAAGGCATACAACTGCCTTTCAAAGTCCATGCATAACACTAAGACAATAAAATATTTCAGAAGGGGTTATTACCAAATCCCTTCATACCTTGTGCCACATAGGCACGAATATCTTTATATCGGTTCTTGGCTGGTAGCACTCTCTTTCTGATCTCTACCTCATCAACAGTGCTTTAGCGGGATTTTCACAGTCCTGCCAACAATCTTTCGACCGCAGCCTCCCCATGGTCACCCTCTGCTTGAGGTTGTTCATTATTGGCAATTGTCTTTCTCAACAGTTCCAATCTTATTTCTTTCAACACATGACATACACCATAGGCACATTAGTCGTCATGTAAATTAAAATGAAAGTACCATAGCATTTAAATTAATAAAATATTTTCAGACATGTCCCAGCATATCCGTATGTACTTCATCACACTATCCTTAATGTTTTCATGAGTGCAACACAACAGTCCTCAATTGTTTTCATAGTATTACAACCATCATCACTATGGTGTCAAAACATTTTCGTTCATCGATGTACTAGCTTTCTCATCCCATAGAAAACATAATGCACAGCAAGGAAAGAATTGAGGGTTCTCCCCTTATTCAAATTCTTTCTACATCGCCTGGGACTTTTCAGCCTAGCCGAGTTATCTCTAAGGCCTCACTGTCTCTTCTCTTCTTTTGCAATTCTACTCCCTGTCAAGATCTTCCTGCTCTTTTCCTTGAGCCACCTTGGTTAGGCCTCACCCTAACCCTTTTTGGGATACCGCAACATGCTTTAATAGAAACTCTTTTCTCATAAGGAATCATGAACATGTGCATCCTGCACACTTCCATTCGGTTATCGGAATGGTCAATATTCAGTTGTTAGTCTTCTATTAATTACATGATTCTTTCAAAATGTAATCCAGGATTCTTATATACGAACAGGCCTTGCAGCCCATTGTCCAACCTTGAACAATTATCAGGGTTGTGACTCTGTTCTTCTGACAAAGTCCTTACACAGTTCCTACACCGGGAACTCATTCGGCATGCAACTCCCTTGTTGCATATCCATCACTATATGTGATGGCCTCAAGCTCGAATTAGCTTCAGCTTGTTAATAAGCATTCTTTAAGGGACATAGACATACCTTTATGGTATGTATTCCAGATTATGCATCAGCACATGTTCTAGGTTTTTGTTAACTTACATCCATGATGTACTTAGCTATACTCATAATTGTAAGCCTGTGTGCAGTTTCCATAGGTATATTTTATAGCCCACATGCATCTTTACTGTTAAGATCAGTCAATTCAGATTCATTCACAATCCTTCTCATGTGATGCTCAAAGGCGTAATCATTTGTCTCTTATTATGACAAGAGAGAATCTTTTCTCATTTACCCTTTCATCTTATTATATTGGTACTTCCTGAGGAAATGGAATACATTCCCCTCAGGCTATTATTTGGAACAGAACTTTCATTACTCCCCAGAATGGAGTTAGCTATGCCTCCATAGTATTCATTTAATCTAGACAAGAGCAATACTTGCTTCACGTTTCACTCATCAGGGCAATCATATTGGGCCTCTAGTATACTTATACTCTTACATCATACATGTGCATTACTTGCACATTTAATATCTTTCATACCTTACCGGTATTAATATCAGGCTTCCTATTATGAAGCTTCACAATGCATTAAACTCATGCACTCAAGTACAATTGAACACAACTAAGTATTCATCATGCTAGTTCACGCCTTCTCCTCACGCGACCACCGAGGGTGACCACGATCCAAACTAAAAGGTGCTTCGCATTTCACTATTTCAGGATTCCTGTTGCAAGGAACGCTGGTTCCTCGATCCCTGAAATCCGAAAACCTGAAAGACCGAGGCTAAGGTTTTCTCGGCTCTTTTATTCACATGACCCTTCGCTCAGAACCTGGGGTCCACCGTTTCCCAAACTTCTGACCCACGAGGACCCTGCAACCTAGATCACACGGTCCAGATCTCTCTACCAATCAACGATCCTGATCAAATCCCGGCTTTCCACCTTTCGGGATTATGGCAGAGTCTTCACCTCCTAACTCCCGATTTCAAATCCCCAAAATGTGTATGCATCATATCAATGATCCACCGCCTGTCTCGATCCAATGGCTCAGGTTGGATGTCGGGATTTCATGACATGCGAGTTCTCAAAACTCTACCCGTTGACTTCTAAACCTCCGACTCCCAAAGATCCGATTACACCGGATCTACGGTTCAGGTCATCTGCTAACCAACGGCCCTGATTGAATCGATGATTTACCTTGCTCGACTTTGGGAAAGTCTTCGCTTCTATTTTCCCAATAGCCGAAACCTCGAAGCTCTAGATCAACGACTCTCGTTGATTCCAATCTAACGGATACTATTCCTCCTGTGTTTGTGAGTGATGAGAGGTTATCATCCTCTTCTTTTCCACTGATCTACTAGATCTAACGATTCATGAAATTTCGGTATTCCTCCCTCCGAGAATTCCATGGCCCGTTCATATTTTCAATGACTTCCAGCCACGAACTTGGCATCAACTCTTCTGGAATCATCCTCTGTGTTCAACCTCTGGAGCTTTCAAACTGTAACACAAGCTTGTTTCTATATGCACTCCCTGTGTTCTATATGCACACTCGGCATACAAAATTTCCCCGCTATCTCTTCAGAGATTTTAAGTTACTTACAGGACTAATCTCATAGTCATAACTCATACGAATGTTACCCTCTCTTTAAGGGAACAACCAACAAGGGTCAGTCTTGGGAATTAGCAACAGTCCCAAAGGACTCCTCTTAATCTTGTTTAAATAGATTATCCTTGTTGTCGATTCTAACCATTATACGTCAGATAATTTGACCCTACATATTTTCATCAGTCCTCTCAATCATGAGGAGTTATATGCTCAGGGTTTAGTCTTTTAATAATGCAGTAATTATAACTTTCTAAGGATCCTACCAGTCCTTACCAGATTTCCTAAATCATGAAGGATTTCTTCATGAGGATCTTAATTCTTACCTAACCATCCATCTCAATTGCAAGAGACTCTACCTGCTTTAGTAGGTAGCCATCGTCACACTATAACAGAACAACTTAGTTCATGTCCCTTTTCTGGCTCGTGCAGCTTCATAGCACAATTTATTCCACCTCTGTTATTCATACTTAGGTCTTATCAGTAATATTGAATAGTGCATCCCTACTCCTATAAGAGTAGTTATCATTTTGACAAAGGAACAATATAATTCCTTTGTTGGAATTCCATAGAAATTCCCAAATTACAGTTTCATTCTGAAGTCTTTCTCCTTGAAGAGAAAATGCAGATAACAATATCTCCTTACGTGACTCGTACATGAGCCCAAGCAGGCCAAGTGTTGTAACCATGCTCTAATACCAATTTGTCACATACCCACCACGGCAAAAATAAAATTTCCGCTCTTCTTCAAGGGATAGAATCCCCGAATTCCCACAGGGGCCTAGCGCAGGCTAGCTCTTCCCTTATCCACCTCCATGTGATCATTGGTTATGACCACAGGCCAAGCCAAGAGGCGCCTTTCACATTTCGCGACTCAGCGATGTAAGAGAGTCAAGTCCTTTGACTCTTCAAACTCCGAAACCCGAAATCTTACCTTCAATGAGATCGATGGCTGCGAATCTCCCCCTGATCCGATTGTCCTGGCCGTATCAGGATTTCGATAACCTGGAGTTCGAAATGCAGCAACCCAAACCACTGGTCACTCCATTCCCCGAACTCTAATACGCAAGTTCTCGTACGAGATCCAATGATTCTCAATGATTCGGATCCAATAGTCCAGATCTTTTCGGAGTTTCGTGAACCAGGATTCACGATGCAGCGACTCCAAATATCTTGTCCCTTCAATCCCCGAATTCCGATATGGGATTTTGTGTATGAGATCAACGACCCTCGTTGATCTGGATCTGATGGTCACTATCCCTCCTGAGCCTAAGGGTGTTGAAAGACACTCAGTCTTAATCGTGCGTCGGGGTTTCGTATACCGGGATTTCACAACTTGCGAAGACGAGGGGTCTTGCCCTCTTGTTTCCCGGATGCTGAAATGTCGAAACTTATTCATGCTAAACCAGCTCATCCACAGAGCGCATCGGAGTTTCGTATACTGGGATTTCACAACTTGCGAAGACGAGGGGTCTTTCCCTCTGGTTTCTTGGGTGCTGAAACATCGAAACTTATTCACGCTAAACCAGCTCATCCACAGAGTGCATCGGGGTTTTGTATACCAGGATTTCACGACTTGCGAAGACGAGGGGTCTCATCCTCTGGTTTCCTCAATGTCGAAACGTCGACCTGCAGCCACATGTCCTGTGCCGATGGACGGTTCCGAATACTTCGGGACTTTCAGGACTTCGTCGAGTCCACTCTCCTACCTATGCAAGGGTTAAGATCGACGGTCAATAGAGCTCCGACAGGTCCTTAGATCTACGGTCCTGGTTCCCATCGCTAATTGAGAAGGCTGAAGGGGTCGAGGTATTAATGCCTTCGTTCCTTCCTCCAATCTAACGGTCGGGACAGACCTCAGATCCTCTGAAAGGATCTCGTCCGTTCATCTAGCAAACGAAAGGGTACTCTCTTTCGATATTTGAAACTCATTATCCTTCCTGAGCTTCGTCAGCTATGGAGGACTTGAGAGCTTTTCACTCTTTCTCCTGGACTTGACTCTTAGAAGAGTCTTCAGCACAACTATTGCGCTCCTTCATCAAGGGGTTCTGTCGCAGAGAGCCTGTGCATATTTGCACTACCTCTCATGAGCTTAACAAACTCCGTCCTCCAAGGGACTTAGAATGACTAGGTGAGTAAACCATCGTACATGCAACTACGTCTAAGGTCAACGAGCTCACAGTTCGTGGCTCTAGCCTAAGACACTACAAAACTCAAGAGTTTATGAGAACAAGTCATGTCTGAACCATATAATTCCTTACTTGCCTAATTATACAATCACGCAAAAATAGAAGGGATACAGTATATCCATTAATCATTCATTCACATTCCTGAAGGCATATGCAGTATAACCAATTCATATAGAGTTACGGCTAAATTACACAGGGTAGGAAATTGCTTATCTATTACAGGTTGTCGCCAACCAACTAACTGTGGGTGTTTGTCCTTCCAACCAACCATAGGCCCAGAGGTATTCATTCTTAGCACTTTGGCCACCCCGGTGCCAAGCCATGATATCACCAGAGAATTCTCACACTTCTAGAGGGTTCTTCCTTTGTTTCCGCTTCTGTTTGGGTCCTGTTCTCTATAACTCAGAGCTTTCTCTCTCAGTTATGGCCTCGGTGAGGTTTCTCAGATGTTCCTCAGCATCAAGCTCGCGGCCTTCCATTCGTGACTCACTGGAGAGTTCCACACATCTCCCTTGCGAGTTTACGCTCTCTTTTTTTTTGTCTGGTGTCTCCTCTCCCATGTGTATCCCTCTTACCCTGGAAGGTTTTTGCCGACCTATCCTGTTCCTTCTGTCAAAAGGAAGCTCAGGTCTACAGGTCACTGTGGTACTTCGGGCTGACAGCCCATGTTTCCATTTATGGGGGTGGTTGATTGTTCAACCACCAGTCCTTTCTTCATCAACTGATATCTTTCCTTGGGATCCGAGGGAGGTTGTCATCCTCATCAAGGGAAATTTGGGGTTATTTGTCATAATGAACCCTCTCTTATAGTTTTCAAATTCTTCCTCTAGTGATATCATGGCCAGTACTTTCAAGGCTTCACCCCCACAGTCAGTCATTGGCAACTCAAACAATAATACATTTACATTGTCCTCATGCATTAGCATGGTAATTCCTATTTTATGATTAATTACAAATTGGGGAAACAAGGTGTTACACTCGGGGTGGCGGGCTGAAAATTGGGCTTCTGTTCTTCCGTGCCCTGCAAATAGCATGGAGAGTTCCGTGATCATTCCGACCGATCGTCGTTCGATTGCATACTTAGCCAGTTTTATGGATGCGGCTTGGCGGATAGGTGGTATCGAACTATGGTGTATACATTAGCATTTCTGAATTAGTTTTCTTTAAAGGAAGGGCTCCTGGACATAAGACATTGAAATTTATCAAATTATAGGTTTCCTAAACAACATAAATTAAACATAGGAAATATGTAATTTTGTAAAGTAGATATATAAAGCATGCATGGAGCCCTTGTCCCATACTTAGCCAGTTTTTGCATCGCGGGTTCTCGGGGTGGGCGGCTGAAAATTGAGAATCAGAGAGTTCCCTGATATACAAATTGACCATTGTACTTGTGGACTATTTGAATTTGAAGGCCGTCATGTCCAAAAAAATTAGCATTGTCGAAATAGTTTACTTTACGTACGTTGTTTTACATACCCTGGTGGACAAAAAAACACAAAAAAAAAATAGTAAGCATTTTTTGGATCGCGGGTTCTCGGGGTGGCGAGCTCTAACTTCGGCCACTGTTGTTCTGTGTCCTACAAATAGCACGGATAGTTCCGTGATATACAAATAGACAATCGGACTTGTAGACCATTTGAATTTCAAGGGCTCATGTGCAAAAAAAATAGCATTCTCGAATTACTTTTCTTTATGTACGTTCTACATACGCTCGTCGACAAAAACTGAAAAATAGTAGTAATGTCTGTTACATAGGGCTCCATCCCCGCTACATTCAACGCTTCCCAATACACATTAAATATGCTTTCAAAAATCAGAATCAACCAGATAGATTCGAAAAGATGGGCTTTAATAACTGGAAAGCTCGAGGACATTTCCCATTAAAATAAATAGACAGACTAATATTCAACCCTTCCTTGTTAAATATAAAAGATAGAATAGTTTTAGCTTGTGTTGATATGAAATACTCCATGAAAAAATAAAAAATAATGGTTTAAATATCATTTGTACATATGCATATTAATTATGCTATATACAATTTTCTTACTTTTGTGATTTTTCTTTTTTGTTTATGTTGTTTATTCATTAGTTTGGTATTTCCCTTATTGTGGCAGTATACATAACAATGAGTTATTTGGTTTGACTTCAAATTTTTTGTAAAGAACCTAATGTGTAACATAAGAAACTTAAAATTTTATTTTTTAATGTGTAAAAAAATTGAATTTTCTTACATTTCATTGGCTGATAGCTTTATAGTGTTATTACAGCCTTCACTTATTTAGAGATTTCAAACACTTATTTTGAGGTTTCAAGCAATGGGGTGTAGTACTCAGGCAGTAGAGTGTAGTATGCAGCCTTTACGTTGACTAAGGCTACTCATACTGCCTCCGACACAAATTCTTAGAAGGCAATATGAGCAGCCTCGCTGCCCTTGTTTTATGCGACTTGTGTAGATATGTAAATATTAATAAATAAATATACCTATTTTATAATATTTTCAATTATTTTATAAGATTACCTTCCTTCTTTCTTTTTTTATAATTTAAGCTAGAATACATTTTAGCCCTAGACCACAACTGAATGAATCTTAGGAGGGACAACTATGAACCTCTTCTCAGGACGGCATGAAACAACCTCCTTACCTTACTCCCCAACACGTCTCCCATATGATGAGTGAGCGTTAACACCCTCACCCATGAATGGATGAGCGACTTCGTCCTATTATTCGAGTAAAAAACCTAACCATAGCTTCTCAGCTCTTCACACTGCTATTCTCCATCCAGTAATGGGATTGAAGCGTATAACCATTGACAGGAGGCTCTTCTCAATCAATCTATCCAGAGACAGTAAGGAAAGCCCTAACGGGAAGGATTCATAGTACGATGAAATGCCCTGAAAGTCCAATTACAGCCTTCACTTATTTAGAGATTTCAAACACTTATTTTGAGGTTTCAAGCAATGGGGTGTAGTACTCAGGCAGTAGAGTGTAGTATGCAGCCTTTACATTGACTAAGGCTACTCATACTGCCTCCGACACAAATTCTTAGAAGGCAATATGAGCAGCCTCGCTGCCCTTGTTTTATGCGACTTGTGTAGATATGTAAATATTAATAAATAAATATACCTATTTTATAATATTTTCAATTATTTTATAAGATTACCTTCCTTCTTTCTTTTTTTATAATTTAAATATCAACATAAATTAATGAGTAATTAATACATTATTCACACATCTTTCAAATTATTTTTATTTTTTTTTAATCACATTTTTTTTTATCCTCGATAATCATGATAATCATTATTGACCAAGTTGAACAAAGAAAATACACCTAACAATTGGCCAAGTTGAGCAACGCAAATACACCTAACAATTGGATACACGTCCATTTGTGTATCTTTGTTTATGTGTTTATGTTGTATATGTGTTTGCTTGGCATTTCTCTTCTTTTATGTGAATTATGTGTGTGAGAAAGAATCCAATGATGAAAAATCCCATTTATAAAGAAAATATGCAATTTCACAAATTCTGAAATTATAGATGGATTTTTCAACTCCCATTTTCATTGAAACAATTCTACACTACAATTTCAACAATCTAACTTGAAATTTGAAAATTCCTTCAAATTTTAAATGAAAAAAAAAACACTATAATTTTATTTTTTTTAATTACTATATAATTAACTTAATCCAAATAAAAATTTATTATGATATCATTAAATAAATAAAATACTTCAAATTCAAAATATAATCAAAATATTATAATTATAAATTTTTAAAATTATTATTTAATAATAACTTTTTCTAAGATTCTAAAAATATATAAATATTTCACTATTTATCAAAATTATAAATATTTCACTATTTATCAAAATTTGTATTAACAAGAAATTTCTGCTAATTCTTGTTAATATTAACATCAGATAGACCAATTTGATCTCAGTAAACGTTAATCATCATCATCTTCATAACTAAACCAACATAAATATACCTAATTTTACTAATAACATTATAAAAAAAATCTCATAACCCTCTGCCATATCAAACTAGTATCGTCCTGGGGATTGCCCTTTTAATTGTTACAATGCCTTTCTCAACCGAGGACTGTCCTTTTCATTATTTGGCGAACCTTTTCAACATTTAACTTTTTACTACGGGAGGAGAGTGTTTAAAAACTTATTCACCGGTTGAGTGGACGAGGCCACCAACAACGACCCTTACAACGCTCTTTAATGATTCTACTGGTTAACCTAAATGCGAGGTACAACAACATTTTATTTTTAAATTAACATAGATGCGAGGTACAACAACATTTTATTTTAAAATTTTTTAAAGTGACGTTAAAAATATTTTATTAAATTCTTTACCATGATAATAAATAAAGTTTACATTTTATATATTATTTTTTATTAATTTAAAAAAAATTATGATTATTAAATTTAACGATGTTATAATAATATTTAAATTGTGGATTTGTAATAATATTTAAATTGTGGACTTGTAATTAGATTATGTGATTTACTCTTCACATCAGAGTTAGTTATCTTATTGATATGTCTTGTAGAGGGGATGGCTTGGAAGATATGGCGGACTATTATACTTAGCAAAGGAGGGAACATTGATTCAAAGGTTTTAATGGAAGATTACTAAAATAAGGAACTAGAAGACTGGTTATTTTGGCGGGATTCTATTTATAGTATTGGTTTAAATTTTTTGGAAGGATTGATGGCGGACCTACTATTTTTAGATATGGTTTTTTGTTTTCATGGAGGATGTTTGTCGATAGTTTAGAGGTGTCACCATTGTAGTTCATATCTTGGGGTTTTTATTGCACATTATGAGTTTTTATTGTGTTTTACTAGGCAGAGTTCTCGGAGTTAGGTTCGTCACATATCTCTGACTTAATCCATGTGCTGGCATTTCACTCTATTCGTTGGATAGTCTCTTCGGATGGCTTATGAAGTTAGTGACTTCATGGGCACTGCAGACGAGGAGACTTGGGATGGAGAACATCTTTTCCAAACAGTAGATGCATTAAGTAACTCAAAAGGTGGTAGTTGTTTAATGAAGGCCAACTACCCACTAGCAAAGTCACCAACTTCTCATACACTTGTCTCACAAACGGCGGCATCGTTAAGTGTTCCGGGAGTTGATGAGGTTGAGCTACAGTACCTATCCACTTCTGGTTTGGGTCATGAGCTACCTGCGCACTTGCAAAGTTTTCCGGGAGCTGGGGAGACTAAGTTACAAAACCTTCCCGCTCCTGGACTGGGCTCTGGACAGGGTAAAGAGATACATGTGAGTTTTTCTGGGGAAGGGAGAGGCCCTGTAAATGAGAACGTTGGTTTTCATGAGCGGACGGTGCACCATAGAGGGGATATAGGCACAAAGTAAGATTGCAGCCAAAGGAAGGGAGCGTGCATGAAGGAAACGCTGAATAAAAAAGTGGCAAGGGTCTGGAAACCCAAGAAGGTGAGACGACGTTTGGTCATAGGCATGGACGTGGGTTTGGAGGAAACCTGCAATTTATCCCTCTGCGTGTTGGTTGGGAGGTTTGCCTATAAGTCTAGGAGAAGTATATCTTTCTTAGTGTGGATGCAATGGACCTGGTTACCTATTATTGGGTATGAACCCGATTACGTCACTCTGCCTTATGGATGGTTATGTCTGGTTTTCAAAATTCCAGAAGACACGGAGATCATTTTAAATGGTTTTTGGGATTTTGAGGGTGGTAGTGTTATGCTCAAGAAGTGGAGAACACGGTTTGACCCAACTACATAATATTTTAGTCTCAGACATGTGTGGGTCCTGCTACCAGGTCTGCCACTTAACTTATGGAATAAAAATGCCTTTATGGCTATTGGAAACCTTCTCAGACGTTTCCTAAAGATTGATGAAAAGGGTCTTCATACTCCTGATAAGTGTATGGCGCGTGTTCTAGTCAAGATGGATTTACACGTTGGCCTCATGGACTCGCTCGAGCTGGAATGGAGCAATCAGGTGATGGTGCAGCGACTTGACTACCTGGGTTTACCTCTCTGTTGCAACTTCTGCAGAAGGACGAGACATCTTCGCCATGATTGCCCCAACCAGAATGGTACCGGAGTATCGGAGGATTTTGTGGAATCTCAATCCAAAAAACATTACATGAGTGAAGGTGATACATAAGAAGTGGGGGTTTTCTCCTCGAGGCCTGGCGAAGATACAACTAAACTTCTCTCGGGAACCTTTATCAGTAAGTTGAGATTTTATTGCCCATCCTTGTATTTTAAGCTTTAGTCTTGGGAGCGTGACATCTTGGATAAGCCATTTCCTACTGATACTTTATCGACTGTTGAGACTGCTAGCACTTATAAGAATACTATTGTTAATGGAGAATCCAATTCAGATTTGGATAGGAACACTGTGGCTACACTGTCGGTTATTCCATCTCCTACCTTGCATGATGTATCCACTTTACAGCCTATGGGGTTTATTGATACTCCTACCTCTTCGTTTTCTACTTTACCCAAGAATGCTCAGTTACCGGATTCATATATTGACTCTTTGATCCCGACTCTAAAAGATATAGTCAACCCTACACCTCTACAAACATATTGGGGCATGGAAGCCTACTAGGGGAATTTAGACTGTATCTCGGGTGGCAATGTGATTTATGAGGGAGAAAGCAAAGGGAAGACAATGGCTTGGTTTCGAGGACTAGGCATGGAGGTCTGACCGATTAAAACCTATAGTGCACGCAAGAGGTTAGGGTCAACATATGCAATTGGTGATCAATTATGAGAATCCACTCATGATTTGGGGGCGCTTAGAGGCATGGAAGCCCTCGCAAGTGCCAAATCATGATCCTTCTCTCCCTGAACATAAGAGGGGTTGGTGGCGCCATCTGTCCGCAGACTTTTTACTGTCACAAAACCGGATATTATTTTCTTCCAAGAGACATTAGTCCCTGAGGAAAAGGCTAGGAAGTTCTTGTTTTCTATCTGCCCAAGATGTATGATTAGTGTTGTTAGTTATGTTGGGAAGTCGAGGGACTTTTGGTGGCATGGAACCCTAATATTTTTGAGTTACAACCTTTTCTAAGTGCTGGTGAGATTTTATTGACGGGTATCCACATACCGGATAAAAGAAGGATTAGTTTTATAAATGCTTATGGGTCGTGCTCTGGGAGAAGGAAGTTTTGGGAACAAGTGGAAACTAAAGGATGGTTAGCAAAGGACAATCTCATCCTTGCAGGGGATTTGAATTTTTCTATTAGTACATATGAAGTGTGGGGCGAGGTGGCCTTACCTGATCCATTGGCGGAATTTTTCAAAAATCTTTTTACTTCTAACCGATTGGTGGATGTGAAGCCAACAGTGTTAATGCCTACTTGGAAAAATGGTAGGAGAGGGGTGGAAAAGATACAAAAAAGATTAGACAGGGCATTTGTATCAGAATTGATTTTAAGTGATGTTGCTAGGTATAGATCATGGGTGAAGCTCCCTTTTGTTTCTGATCATGCGCCTATGTTACTATAATTAGATTATGGTTATAAGCCCGTAGTGTATCCCTTTAAATTAAACCCAGCATGTTTGCAAGAGGAGTCATTATGTTACTTAGTTCGGGTTGTTTGGGGTACACAACAGGATGAAGAGGAGTCTGGAGCACAAAGAAGATTGACGAAGAAGCTTTCTTTGTTAAAAGCGCGGGTAAAGATTTGGATGGCCGATTAAAAAAAAAGGAACTGTTACACTTTGAAAATGTAGAAGGAGAGATCGCTCTCCTTTCTGAGGAATTTTTGGAAAATGATCAAAGTCATGAATTTCAAATACAGTTGAAAGAACTTGAAAATGACAGGAATAAGTTGCTCCTGGTTGAGGAGGAGCACTGAAGACTAAAGAGAAGGGCAACGTGGATTAAAAGCGGGGACATGAATACTAAATACTTCCATCATTGTTCCAGCTACAGGCGGAATAAAAAGCATTTATGGGAGATTAAAGATGAATCGGGTCAGGCACACTATGGACTGGATGTTATTAAGATCAAAGCATAGGGATATTTCAGTACCTTCTATCAAGAATCGATGATTAATACGATCGTGGATCAGGTAGCATTGGTTGGATTGTATCCAAGATTAGTAAATAAAGAGGAAGTTATACATCTAGAGAAAGTTGTTACAAAGGAGGAGGTATTAGAGGTGTTAAAAGGGTTCTCCAAAGACAAAAGTCTTGGCCCAGATGGGTGGAATGTGGAATTTATTTGCATTTTTATGATATGGTTGCAAAAGATTTGTTGGATGTAGTCAAGGAATCGCGCATGACTAGAGAGGTAAACAAAGATCTTAACTCAATCTTTATTGCTCTCATCGCGAAGGTTAATGGTATTGCTACCTTTGAGGAGTTTCATTTGATATCTTTATGCAACCTTTGCTATAAGATATTCTCTAAAATTATTGCTAGGCACATCAGACTGATTATGTCTCGTGCCTTGTCAAAGGAAAAATTTGTCTTCTTAAAAGGAAGACAAATTATTGACACCATCAAGATGACGCAGGAATGTCTGCACAGTATCAAAGAAAAAAAGTTGCAAGCCTTAATCCTTAAGATAGATTTGAAAAAATCCTATGATTGTGTCAGCTGGGATTTTCTTAGGCTGTTCTTGCAACAATGTGGTTTTGGTCTACCAACAACCAAGTGGATTATGGGATGTATCACATCAGCAACCTATGCCATTTTAATTAATGGTGAGTCGTCCGGATTTTTCAACAGCGAAAGAGGTCTGCGACAAGGGTGTCCACTGTCGCCCTTGCTCTTCATATTAATTATGGAAGGTTTGAGTCTGGCCTTAAAAAGAAGCCAAGAGGAAGGCTTACTGACGGGCATTAAAGTTTCAAGGCTTATTAAGATCCTCCATCTTTTATTTGTTGATGATATCCTTATTATGACAAAAGCATATATTGTTGAGTGGCAGGAAATAAAAAGAGTATTGGGAAGATTATGTAGTGCATCTGGTCTTAAAATCAATGATAAGAAAACCTCTTTACTTCAGCACGGTGTGCAACAACAAGAAATGGAGATTTTAAAGGAAAATTTTCATTATAATATTGTTGATCGTTATGCTCGTTTCAGGTATCTTGGATATTATTTGAATATGGATAGATACAAAAATGAAGACTGGCATTGACTTATTGCCAAGTATGAATCCTGGATTAGTCATTGGTGCAATAGGTGGCTTACTATTGGGGGTCACTTTATATTAATCAAGGTTGTTCTAGAAATCCATCCAGTCTATTGGCTGGCACTTTCAAACCTGCCTACAATAATCCTCCATAGAATTCGACAGTTAATCTTCAGTTTCCTTTGGTCTGGGAGTAATAAAATAAAAAAGATACACCTGTGTGATTGGCAACTTATTGGTCACCCTAAACAGCATGGAGGCTGGGGATTGAGAAACTTGGTTAGTTTTGGCAGAGCTATGGCTCCGAACACGCTCTGGAGAGCACTTTTGCAAGAGGGATTATGGCATCAAGTATTAAAGGACAAATACTTCCCATATGTTTCAGTTGCTATATGGATGTGCATGGTAATTGTTGAAGATGTTAAAGGATCATAGACCTGGAAACATCTATTAAAATCTTTACATATTCTCCTACATTGGTTAGATTGGAGGCCGAGAACTGGCCATACAATCCTGTTGGGCAAAGACCACATCCTGGGACTGGGGGAAGGGAATTTATTTTCTAAAGAGTTGATCTTAGTACTTAACAGGAAAGGCATATATTATTTATACCAGTCACGATGTGAACCCCGAGTGGAGATGATTGGTACAAATTGGTATTCAAGTGAGGAACTAGATTTAGCAAGGTGTCTTGCCTTGGAATGGAAAATTTTCCGATGCGCTCTCATTAACTCTGGTGTCCAATTATCGAAGAAGCTGGATGGGGGAATATGCGTCGGGACAGTTATTTGTTAAAAACATTTATGAGGCCATGGAAAAAAAGAAATGGAGCTTTGTGATTGGAGGTTGGAGGAAAGCGATGTGGTCATGGGTTTGTCCTTTAAAAATTAAGCTTTTTACGTGGTTAATGGCTGAGAATAAAATTCTCACCTGGGATTTACTGCAGCGCAGGGTTTTTTATGGGCCGAGTTTCTGTCATTTATGTAAGGATAACATTGAGACAACATATCATTTGTTTGTGGAGTGTTCCTTCGCCCAGGAGGTCTAGAAAAAGATAACATCATCTTTAAAACACTTCGGTAGGTGGATTGGAAATACACTTACATAGTGTTTTAAATGCTGGAAAGAAAAAAACGTGTCCTACCCTTGATTGTCGGCTATCATATGTTGGTTTATCTGGAAAGAGAGGAATCTGGCCATTTTTGAAGATCGCATTCCCAATTTGCAAAAGGTGGCATTTCTATCGATATCTGCCATGGGGGACTGTAAAAAAAAATAACGAAAGTTGTCTGTTGTAGGAACATTATTGATTCTATTGCTAGGGGTGGAGTTGTTGGATGGTTTGATGGGGTTGCACTTTATTAGGGCCATAATTGTGGAGCTGGTGGGATTATTAGGATCAGTAAGCATAGAAGTTGCAAGTGGTTCTTCAACTGTTGTCCTAGAACAAATACCAAAGCGGAGTTATTGGGATCTTGGGCCCTTCTCACTCTGGCATCTCGCCTTTCAATTATGGAGATTCAAGTTAAGGGTGACTCAAAAATATTCATTGAATGGTTGAAGGGTAAGAGACACCTTCAGGTGGTTGCATTGGAATGCTGGAAGGATCACCTCAGGGAGATTGCAAAGCATTTTCAGAAAATATCATTTTCTCATGTATACAGGGAAGAAAACAAAGTTGGAGACAGGCTATCAAAACATGCACTCCTACAAGCACTGGGGAAGAGTTTCTATTATATGTTGGAAGAGGAGCATGAGGGGCCATATTAGTTTTTAGACCTTTACTAGTTGGTTTGCTCCCGGTTTTACATATTGTGTTTTGTGGGTAGTTAGAGGACCTCTAAATGAATTTTGGTGAAGATATGACTGGTACATCTTGTTTATTTTTCTTCTGTCATTTGAGGATCTGGATATAGATTTTTTGGCAGCAGTTTCCTTGTATGGAACTTGTTTTTGTTGTATTGTTTTGTCTCAGATGTGGGGATGGCATTGTCCGGTTAATTTTGGGACACATGTTACTGTTGTTTACTTTGTATAAGAATAGTTTATATTTAATATAAATATAAAGCATAATTTTATGTGGAAAAAAAAAGTTATCTTATTGATTTTATTTTCAACTGTGTTTATTGTATGTATTTTTTTTTTTGTGAACTTTGTTGTGTCTTTTAGTATATCTCTTTTTAATATTGTTTTATAATGTTTAATAGTCAAATTTTATTTCTCCCTCATTTGTAAATATATTGTATAGTGTGGAAAAAAGTGCTACTCATTTTCTATCTTCTATCTTCTATTTTCCGATTTCCACTCATTTAATATAAACTTTCTTCTTACAATCTTTTGGATTGTTTCCATCTTCCAATCTTTCACTTCCTTTTACCTTTTAGAGTTATTTTTATGATATAAATATCTCCCTATAAAAATATTACTATATTAAGGTTGAGAGAAAGTGTGGTTTGTGGTAATATAAAAGCTTCAATTTACTATGATCTTTATGGAAATGGGGGTAGCCATGAACGAGTGGTACCTCCTATTAACATAATGATTAAGGAACGTCTCTAACAAACATAATGGTTGATTAGTTATAAAGTGAATATGTGTACCTCTTACTATCTCACAACTTACTCTTACCAACATAATGATTGATTAGTTGTAAAGTGAATATGTGTACCTCCTACTAACCAGTACCTCCTCCTACCAACATATTGGTTGATTGGTTGTAAAGTGAAAATGAGTACCTTGTACTAACGAGTACCTCCTACCAACATAATGGTTGATTGGTTGTAAAGTGAATATGTGTACCTCCTACTAACTGGTACCTCCTACCAACATAATGGTTGATTAGTTGTAAAGTGAAAATGGGTACCTCCTACCAACATAATGGTTAATTGGTTGTAAGGTGAATATATATACCTCCTACTAACATAATAGCTGATTAGTTGTAAAGTGAATATGTGTACCTCCTACTAACACTTAAGGACAGGTGTCTCCTATCAACATAATGATTGATTAGTAATAAACTAAATATACTAGTCACACTCTTCCTTTTTTTTCTTTATTTTGTAAAATTTTAAAATATCTTTTATTAATAATATTTTTCAATATTCATTTGTCATATTTTATTTTAAAAATATATATATTTCATTAATAAATTACAGACATCTAACATTGAAATTTTGGCTAAGATATTAATAATTATTTATATCGTTTTATATAAAAATATATACGTTTACAATAAATATAAATATTAAACATATTTGACTTAAAGAGTGGATGAAGCTTTTAATATAAAAAAATAATACTTATTTATATGGTTTTATATAAAAATGTACATGGTTTTATATAAAAATATACAAATTTACAATAAACATAATATTAAACATATTTGACTTAAACACTATGAAGTAGATGAAGCTTTTAATATAAAACAATAAGAAAGAAAAACTTTGAAAATATATCATATATTCTGACAATATTTTATTCTTAAATTAATGAAACCTTGGAAGGAAACTTTAACATTGTTAACTAGGAAATATTTATTATGACTCCATTTTATGTTTTTAAATTTATGCATCCCTGTAAGGCAACTTTGAGATACTAAATAGAACATATTTTATTATGACTCCAATTTATGCTTTTGAATTTGTGCAACCTTGGAAGGTAAGAAAATATTGTTGTATGACAATATTTTATGATCCTAAGTTATGAAACCTTGGAATGAAACCTTGGAAGGTAAATTTGAGATGGTTAGTAAGTTAAAAGAAGTGTAATTTCATTGGTACATAATGATTATAAAGATAAATTATATATAATTTTATTATTATTAAATAATTATTACTATGTGTTCCAAGAAATTGGATATGATTTGATGACACATGACAATTTTATCAACCAATGAAATCACGCCATGTGGCAAACCTAATATCCAATCACACAATGACACATGGCAACCAATGGGAGTGTGACATGTGTTGACCAATCATATGATGATATGTGGCATCTTATTGTATCCTATGGCACTGTGACACATGGACATTGACTCCAATCATTTGATGACACATCGTAGTTCTATCAACCAATGAAATCACGCCATGTGGAAAACCTAATATCCAATCACACAAGGACACATGGCAACCAATGGGATTGTGACATGTTTTGACCAATCATATGATGATATGTGGTATGTTATTGTATCCTATGCACTGTGACACATGGACACTAACTCATCATTGAGTGGGCACTTGGTCAATGATGATTGGGCTACGAAAATATTTAATTATTTCATTAATTTTCTAAGGGGTCGAATCTCTAAGTCTCCATAATCTCCATATGCTTCACATCAATTCTATGTTAAAATTTTCAATATATACATTATATTCCCAAACACCACAATGAATGTGGGATATATATTACAAAGGAAAAATATATTTTTTTAAATGGAGGAGGCAAATTCAAGTGAAGGGCTAAGATAAACCCATGAGTTGAATGGACGACTGCTGAGCAGTGATTTTCTGAACATAACTTGAGATCTGGGAGTTGGATTTGGAAAAAATATACCTCATTGGAAAGGTAATTCAATAAGGAACACGAAGGAACATGTTTCAAGAGCTTGAATTGGTCATGATGCTCTCAAAAATTAAAAGCAAAGCAAGTTATATTTTCATTCTTTGTTGATAAATCTACTTGGTACCTTGACTTCGCGAGCTTATATCTTGAGATCTAGAAATCAAAATGTCACTTAAGAGGACTCATTGGAAATATGAGATGATGAATATTTCATATGAAATGGTTTTCATGGTTGAAAGGTCAAATATAGTTCCCAGAAAATTAAAATACGATCATCTCTTTAAAAAGACAGCTAGTTAAAATTTCAAAATAAAAGTTAATTTAAAAAATTTTATTAAAGAGAAAAAGGGGCCCACTTCAAGACACTAATATAAATGATATAAATTCATTAATGAGGCTTCAACGAAGAATTAATTAAAATTATTATTTCAAGAAGAAAAGTGTATGGAAAATTCAAGAAGAAAAAACCCTAACCACCTCAAGGAATTAGAAGAGCATATTTTTAAAAGCAAGAGAAGACTACACCAAGAGTTGGAAGCAGACAATCATAAGATCAGAATAGAAAGTTCAAGACACTAGTATGTAGCCGAGATTATGATAAAAAAAAAATAGATATTTCCATCTTATCCATTCTTTTTCTTCTTCTACACCATTTTCTTAAGGCTTTATGTAATATTTATGAATTAAACATAAGGCTCTTGAGTGTTTCTCTTGTATTCTTCTAGACTTTTATTTAAATGATCATGGAGTATTTACAATCATGTATGTGACTGCCAGATGTAAGCCAAGAATTTCTATTGGATTCATTGAGATTTAGTATTTTGTTTGACAAGCTTCATTTCTGAACGTTTAGTCAATTGGTTTGTTGAGATGTTTTGTATTGTTGAATAATTGTTATGAATAAAACTCCACAGAGAACTTTTTTGGGGCATTGTTTTAATGATTTCTCATATCTTGGGATTTTTTAGTGTGATATGTTTTGAAGTATTCCCATCAAATTCTTTCAAGTTATGAATGCATAACTCATTTAAAGTTCCTTGAAATTATCAAAATTATTTCCTCATTTTTCTTGAGAGAAGATATGGATGTATCCTATATGTGCATTTGATTTATAGGGGTGCATAAATGATGTTGAGTATACATGTATTATGATATTCAAGCTCGTATTCAATCTTTTTTTATTGTAAAGAATAAAATTCTTTCACATAAATATCAGATTAGGTTATCAAGAACCATTCCATGTACAAATCAAAGCAATAAAGATCAAGAGTTTGGTGTCTAGCATTCTTCTTAATCTAAGATATTCAAGATAAATCTTTTAGCCATAGAGGAGTACTGCCTCTATTAAAATGTAGGGGGATTCATATCCTCGTGAGTTTGTTGTTTGGACCTTAATAGATCTAGACATCAACATTTTTTGTGACCATATCGGGGAACAATTTATTTTCAAGATATATGAGGCTTTGTTTTATATTTGATTGAAGAACCAGAGTCTCCACAGTTCAAAGTTTCAAAGAGAAAATTCAAAAAGATTGTTGATTGTTCTAGATGCAAGGGATTTATAAAAATATTATTCAGAAATATTTGGATGACCTCAAAAAGAGACAAGAACAATCAAAGATTCAGGAGGATGAACTCCCTGGTGATTCCATTGAAAGAACTCTCAAATTCCCTAGCAGCTCCATTGAAAGGATTCAAGAATATCAAGAAGAGTTATATTAAGACTCCCCTAAGGAGTTTCATTCGTGTCGCCTAGCCCACCAATGGCTTTACAAGATTTAGCAAAAGGATGAGTTACCCAAAGAAGGAGGAGACCGCATAGAAGCCCTTTAAATATTCCCGAAGTAGATTTTCAGATGCTTGATATTACTATTGAAAACTTTCACATTCTTTGGAAATACTTCAGAAGATGTAAAGTAACACTTGTTTAGATTCAAAAGTACATTTGGTGTTTTTAATCTCATTGAAAACAATGTTACATGTCGATTATTTTTACAAACTCTATGTGGGGATGCTCTTGAATGGTACAATTCATTGCTACCTGGGATCATTACTAGTTGGCATGTATTTGAAACTTTGTTTGATGATATTGATGAGCCTCCACCAAATGCACAAGAAGATTTCAAC
>ML785132.1:308030-318246 GCA_009831015.1 Picea engelmannii | reverse complement strand
AGAAGGAAGCACCAACTCCCTGGTTTCTCTAGCACCCACTAGAAGGAAGCACCAACTCCCTAAGAGTTCCAGCACCAACTGGATGGAAGCACCAACTTCCTAAGAGTTCCAACACCAACTGGATGGAAGCACCAACTTCCTAAAAGTTCCAGCACCAACTGGATGGAAGCACCAACTTCCAGTTACACAGGCACCGACCTGTATATCAGAGAACCAATGTTCTCCCTTGCACCACCCTGCCACCCTGGTTTCTCTGGCTGCAACCAGATGGAAGCTACAACTCCCTGTGTTCAAGCACCCACTTGAACCTCTGAGGACAACAGTCCTCCCTAGCACCTCCCTACCACCCTGAAATATCAATCTTTGCTACTGAAACTTATTACAGTGATATAATGTTCATCAATGGCTTACCAGTCTCATCATTGTTCTGCTACATTTCCCTGCTCTGTCTGCCTCACTGTCTTCCTGCACACATGCCTTGCGCTTTCTGTTCTTCTGCCTTTTATGCTCTATGCGCCATGTCCATTCAAGGCACCATTCCTCTTCTATGTATTTCAACTACTGCACACTGCCTCCTTCTACACGCCTGAATCACTCTCAATAACAACTCTCATCTCTTCTTTGTTCTGCATTCTTATTCCCTCTGTGCATCTTCTGCATCCTCTATTCACAATGCTTTTGCATGCTCTCCCCATGTCGAGTGCTCTGCATGATCATCATTGCAACTCTTCAGCTTCTCTGGCGGTTACACCCCCATCATCACTGGGTGTTATGCTGAGATTCCTTATCTTGTCTAGCAGTCGAGACTCTTCGTCTTCTCTATCATAGTCGAGCTCATCCTCTCTGTTGCAGTTACAGGCTTCAACACTCTTCAATCTGTCAATCGCCTCTATGAACAGTCTTCATGCCACTGGAAGACGCCTTGAGACTCTTCATCTTCTCTGGCGATCACCCTAAAGTCTCTTCGAGTCCTTTGGCAGAAACCATCAGTCATTTCTAGCAGTTACACTGTGAACCTCCAAGAAAACGCATCAGCAATTGAATCGCCAACCGTCCAAGAGTCATGATTCAGTTCTGCTAACTGAATCGTAACTGATCGATTAACTGTGAAGAGAAACAATAGCCCTTCGATAAGATTTCCAAGTATCCAACACCATTGGATTACAAGCATAGGGTCTTGCATCGATTTCGCCATTTCGCATTTCGGCATTTTGGCATTTCGGCAATTCTTGATGTAAGGTAGCTAGAGAGGTAGTAGGGGGGGCCCAGAGGGCCCATAGTGATAATAGTGGAGGTCATTCAATGTAAGGTGGACTAGGTCCACTATATTATTAAATAAGGCCCACTGTGGTAGTTAGATATAATAAATGTAAGAAGACTTCTTAGAAGGTTCTACTTCTAGAAGATTCATCCTCTAGAATGTTCTTAGGTAATGGTAGCACTATATAAAGGGGCTCAAGCAATGTAATGAGACATGAAGAGAAGTATTGTATTTGGAGCTGAAGCTCATTAGGAGGAAGCCCCCTTGAAGAGGCAAGTGAACAGGAGAGGATCCCTTCCATAATAGGATCCATTGTATGGTGTTTCCCTACCTCAAGGGTTTGGTAATAATATTGTGTGGTTTATTCTATATTGCTCTTTGGATCTATTGTGTATTCAGTAATTGTGTTGATTATATCTTCAGATCTGGTATAGGTACTTAACAGATATCTTGATGCTCCATGTCGCGATCCCCAAAACTCTGAAAAAGGAGCTTAGCTGGACTAGCTCCTTCCCTTCTCGTGACCATCGGTGGTGACTAGGTGCTTATCCACAAAGCACTTCACAATTCGGTATTTCGGCATTTCGGCATTCCTATGGTGAAGAGTCTCGACTCTTCATGTTGCGATCGCCGAAACTTCGAAATGGAGTTTAGCTCCACTAGCTTCTTCCCCTCATGTGACCACTGACGGTGACCACAGCGTACACCAAAAGGTGTTTTTCGCATTTCAACATTTCGCGATTTTGCATGTCGAGAATTCCTGTTGCGAGGTATCTCGACTCTCCAAGTCACGATCTCTGAAATGGAGTTTAGTTGTTAGCACCTTCCTCCAACTCTCGACGATGTGACCACAGCCTATGACCACTCGCTAATCTTTTGAGCACTTCGCTCTTCAAATCAACGGTCCACGATCCGTGGTGATCGGACGGCTATCCTCCGCCCCGAAACTTCAGCTTTCATCTTGCCTGATCAATGGTCCACAATCTCCCTTTGATCGACGCCTCAGATTAAGTCGTGGTTTCGCATTTTGGCATTTCAACATTAGCGATTTCGCATATCGCGAGTTCGAGAGGTTAGGGAACCCCGTTCCTTTGACTTTCCAGTCAGCGAAATGATGATCTTTCACCACGTGTCCTATGGACCCAATGGTCCAGATCTTATCATGATTTCGAAACTTCACGGGCCTTCGTCGTGTCTAATCAACGGTCCAGATCAATCCTCGATCCGACGACTAGGATTGTTTCGCGGTTTCGCATATCACGAGTTAGAGAGGTTAGGGAACCCCGTTCCTTTGATCTTTGATTTCCCGGTCTGCGAAACTCCGAAATGGAGTCTTTGTTGATGTGCCTGTTTCGGGATTTCGGCGTTTCGCATTTCGCAACTTCCGGACTCCTGTGATGAAGAGTCTCGACTCTTGACTCCTCCAACTCCCAGTATTCGAAACTCCGAAACGTCGTGGTTTCACATTTCACGATTTCATCATTCTTGTCGTGAGTTTCCTTGACACCTCCAACTTCCAGTATCCGAAACTCCGAAATGGAGATTAAGTCGCGGTTTCGTATTTCACGATTTTCTGCCGTGAGTTGCTTCCTTGACTCCTCCAACTCCCAGTATTCGAAACTCCGAAATGGAGTTTACGCTTCTAATCTTGCCATTGAGTTGCTTCCTTGACTCCTCCAATTTCCGATATCCGAAACTCCGAAATGGATTTTACGCTTATGATCTTGCCATGCCATCATCACTGTTGATCTTCCTTGCCTGCTTGTTTTCCATTCTTGTATCCCAACTGTAAACCTGCCAACGTCGCTACTATTCTTTCCTGTAACCATACCTTTGTTGTTGTTGTTCTTGCCATCAATAACTGTAAGCATGCTATCGTTGTTGTTGTTCTTGCCTATAGACATGCCATCATTGTTGTTGTTCTTTCCATCAATGACAAGCACGCTCTTCTTGTAAACATGCCAACATCTGAAGACCAGAACTATTAAATCTCATAGTAATCTCACTCCCCTTAATAATAGGCAGGATTCAAAGAAAATTCGAGATGAAGGCATGGTGTGGGGATGCATGGTTGAGTGGTATGAGCTTGGGGATGAGCCAGATCATGAAGCTGGCAAAGGGGTTTTGGATCCTCCAATGTAGCGAGCCTATACAAAAGGAAGAAGAACATGTCCTTATCCTCCCGAGAATGGTCCCATCAAGTTCCCCACCCATGCCTTCTCTGAATGATGTGGTGGACCGAAATTCAGAGACAACATCATATACCAGTAGGCTGACAGAGGACCACTTGAAACTAATTTTCAAGATCCGAAGTGAATAAGCGGACCAACGACACTGGATGGAGATGCTAGATCAAAAGGTCAACCTGTTGCTTGATATTTGATCCACTCCTTGATATTTGCTCCACTCCTTAGCAGTGCCAATGTGCCTAGGAGAGACCGAGTTGTCCAGTCTTCATACTGGAATGGCCTACACCTCTTTAACAACGCATTGGGGACAATTCATCAGGCAACTTGGATTCAAGCTAATCCAAATTATCAATGTTGATGGTTTCTCGTGATAACAATGCCATCTATGTTTTTATGTTAATATTAAGTTACATGTATGAGCATACAATGAAAAATTCTTGATTTTTTTGGCCCGAAGAAGGCAGTTCATTATTTTGCCCGATACTCGACTTGGGTTGGTTTCCTTTATTTGCAACCCAAACTCAAAAACAATATAATTGTATTATTTTTTATTCTTAAAAAGTAATATAAAATTCTAACTTAAAAAAAATGTTAATTAAAATATTTTTTATTTTAAAATTAAAATTTTATTATATAAAAAATATATTCCAAACAATTTAAAATATTTTATAAATTCATTTTAAATAAAATCTAAAAATTAAAATAAATACAATCTCATTAAATTAAAAAAAAAAAATCTAAAATCTAAAAATTAAAATAATACAATTTTATTAACTAAAAAAAAGTAATGTACATGTTTTTTAAATTTTTAAAGAATTAAACTTTTAAAAAATATAATACAATTTAATTAACTAAAAAAAATGTAATCTAAATGTTTGTAAGCAATTAAACTTTTAAAAAATATAATATAAACCATAGCAAATCAAAAAATTTAATTTTTGGGTATTTAAAAAAAAATATTAAAAAGAAACATTTAATTCAACACTTAAACCATGCCATAAACTTTAACATCACTTAACCAAATCATTTTAAAGACACGTCATTCAAGTCACTTTACATTTTCTATTATATTTTTATGAGTAAATATTTATGATTCATGGTTAAAGGGCTATCAACCTTTATTAGTCCCCATCCCTGCCCTTCGGGCTGAGGGATTATTAGTAATCGGATTTTTACTTTTCCATTTAACTTGGCACACAAACCAATGGGTTTTCATTGTTTTAATCAAACTTTTCTAAAAATCATATAATTAAGGTTGTTTTTTAATCTAAGTTTTAAGTTCTACCTCTTATTTTACCTCTTCACGAGGTAGATGAGAGAATAAGGAGAGAATATCTTAGGTTAACTTTGACTTAAAGCTCACATTTGTGTTCTTATTTTTACCAAACCAAGTAATGCTAAACATGAATCTAGCATTACTTCGTAAACATTAAATGTTAGCTTAGCTTATTTTTACCAAACCAAGTAATGCTAAACATGAATCTAGCATTACTTCGTAAACATTAAATGTTAGCTTAGCGTATGTTTATCGAATCAATTTTATTTCGACATAGAAAATGTTTATCTTACACGTAGTGTTCTACAGCTTGACACGACACAACACACAAAGCATGACACGAGACACAAAGGTGTCCATGAGACAAGAATAATCGACCCTCTATTTACTCCTCGCTTTCCCCTTCCACCCCAAGTTCCCTTCTGCTCCATGCCATGCCCAGGATGTTGCCACTAGTAAAGCTAAAATTAAGTATGAACCATGCTCCTCCATGCCATGCCCACGACGCTGCCAGTGGTAATGCTGAAATTACGTATGAGCCCTATGTATTTAACAGAATTTCATCCTAGAATGAAATTAGGTATGAACCTGTGAATTTAACAGAATTTCATCCTATCAACATGCATAGATCTCACCTCATTCGTTTAATTCATTTACATCAATTCAAATTGTTATTTCATTCTTCTATATTCTTCAAATTGTTATGAAGAACTACATAAAGTGCAATGTATTCCTTTGAATTTCATTGATTTTTTTAATTACCTGTGAGAATTATGTTCCAGTTGTTTCATCCATTGATCTTCATGGAGGACTGATCCTCGCTTCCTTGCAGCCTGGACATTACCATGTAACCTCTATTACATTTTTTTTTGTCATTTCCTGCACAAGACTGCAATAGAAAAAACTATCTATATTCATACAAATCATGTTCTATACTCACAAGGCTGTGTAACTGGGTAAACTTTTTAATAATTTCAAAAGTGGACAAGCTCGGTATCTTTTCTAAATCCAACAATTTTAAGTGGAAATCTCTCACATTCCTTTTCACCAAAACGTGGCCTAATAGGATTCAGTCCTTTCAAAAGAAACTAGTGAGTTACATCGTATTCCAGGAACAATCTCCCAAGTGGAAGCGGGATTATTCAACAATCACTTTGATGATTTTTTTGGAAGATTTAAAGTTATGTTCTAAGTCACTCATATTTTTAATTTTTTTTTTTTTTTCAAATTGGTCAAACATAGTAAAGTTTTATAAGGTGTTTTCATTTCAATAAAATTATAACTTAAATTACAATTCCTAAATTAATCTAACTTAAATTAAAATTCTTACTAAATCTTAAATTATTTAAACTTAAATTTTAATAGAGTACTGAATTTATTTACTTATCAAGCAATTATTATATATCCTGTGTTCGTCAACTTCATTGTGTTAACTTACAATCAAGACAAAGAGTGGTTTAGGGGTTAAAACCCTAATATCCAAAATGACATTTGAAGGAATTAGAGCAGGCACGGTAAGTTGTATGGAAGCTATGAGGAAAGTACTGGCGTTGTCTAGTTGTTCTACGAAATGGATTTTTTCATCTCGGAATCTGCTTGTTATCACTCCAAGAGTCACTCCCTGACTATAAAGGGAATGAGCTTGGTAACATAAACTATTTGGTTGGATGAAAGAATTTGTAGGGTGGATCAATCTATGAACCATTAAGCCTCACTAAGACAAGACTATGATGAACACATTCGAACAAACAAAGTCCTCTCTGAACAGATCAGATGAAGTAAAACTAATATTGAAAAGAGAACACTATTGTATCGACATACTCAGATACACTAAAAACATATTAAAATGGTCAATTACAGTAGTAAATATATGTGGGATCTAAATCCACTAATTAATAAAAGAATGACATCTCTTAATCATCAAATGAATTATACACACTATGAACCTTGCAATTCATCCACATATATAGAAAGGAAATGAAAGGTAATGGAAGTATGATCAAAATCTCAGAGAAGAAATTCTACATTTAGATATATACTCAACAAAAACTCTTAGTCTACAGTTTGCTTACAATTCATAGAGTTGAACCACAGTCATGAAGACTGTTCCCCTCCTTTACTGTCATTCCATATCATAATTTAAATAGAGGAAACCATTAACATCTATAACTAGCTTCTAGGAATTCAATCATATCAACAATCTAAATATAAAGCAATTCCCAATCCATATATAACAACAATTTAGACAAGTTGTAATCAAATTATATTGAATATGTGATATTAGTAGTTGACTTGCTCAAATATTGGAACTATTGCTAGGTTTAATGCCCTTAGAATCTTTGTTGATCTTCTGCCACCTTCATTGCAAGTTGTCCTCGAGAATTCGAGATCTGCCCTGCTTCATGATGCTATGCTACTTGAAAATCCCAGAGTGATCTGGGTGGAATCACAAAGGTGGGTTACACTTTCGTGACAATCTGGTCTCCAAAATTTCGAAAAACCTATTTTCGGTCGAACTAAAAATATTTTTTGGCTAAAAGATATTATTTTCGGCCGAACTATTTTTCGGCCGAAAAAATAAACGTCAAATCGAACGGAGCAATAACCGCGCCCTCGATTTGCGTGTATAAATATGGTCGGCCGGATATTTTCTTTCCGGCAATAAGTTTTCGACCGAAAGATAGTTCGACCGAAACATTGTTCGGCTGAAAAATAGTTCGGCCAAAATATAGTTCGGCCGAACTATGTTTCGGCCGAAAGATGGTTTATATATCAGCCACACATCGAATTTCCAATGTTTGAAAAAATTTGTTGGCGTGAGAGCTCTGTGGAAAAATTTGTTGGCGTGAGAGCTCTGTGCTCTGTGAGATCGTTGAGCATAGGGGTTGTGGAGGTCGCGAGCGCCACGGAATTCACAGGGGTCGTGGAGAGGCCGCAAGGGTCGCGAGCGCCGTGGAGGTCGCAGGGGTCATGGAGAGCGTCGGGGATAGGTAAGTTGTTAATCCATTTTCTGAGCTATTGAGACTTCATTCATGTTCATGATATTTTTGTTCTTGGTCGAGGTTAGAGTCGTTCGAATTTGATACGATGGACTTGTTTTTTCTTGTGTAAAATATATTTCACTTATGACTATTGTTAGCCCATATTTTCCCAAAGCCTGATGCTAATCACATGACCATGTTGATGACCTTATTTGTATTTTAAAGCGTTTCTTAACATTACTGTGAAAAACCCATGTTATTTCAGAATTTAGATTCTTATTTAATGTCTATTTGAGAATGATTGTTTTTTTATTAAGGGTTCCGATTTGTACAGTAGTTGGAAACATGTACTGACAAATAAGAATCTAATCTCATAAACTATACCATTTTCCATCATTTTGTCCATGCTGTTTTTGAATGCCTAGCAAGATTTTGCTCTATATTGGCTTTTAAATGTTGATCATCTGTTGAGATTGGTGCCACTTAAATGCAGTCACTGGTTGCTTAGGATTTGTTGTTGAAGAATTGTCTTTATTGGCTTGGTCTTTCCCTAACTTTCGATCTAGTTGCTGTAGGAGGTAGTCCTCGAAAAAACCGGTTCCACAGTCTATAATCTCTCTCTTCTCACGCAAAAATATGCTTAAGAAATGAAAAACAATAACCGCAAAAGATAAATCCCCTTCGAAGCTCTTCTACGGTTCTCCCCAGAATATATATAATTTGGAGAATAGATACTGTCCAATCTCCCGTCTCCCGCTAGATAAATTAGTAGATAGAACTGTTTGGTCTCCCGCTAAAAATCGGCTAGCAATGTTCAGAAGATAGATCCTCTTCGATGAAAGAGGTTATTAAGTTTTTCCAGAGAATATCTATACGACGGAAAATCTGCAGAAAATAGATCGGACTGCTCACTCACTATATAAATCTTAATTAACCCGCGAGCTGCAATAATCAGACCCGGTTTCCAAAATAGTAGAAACCTATTTGAAGGGAAGCACAGTGGAAGACAACACCCCAACCGTAGTGCTGTCTCCATAGATTCGGCATCGGGAGACCATGGACAGGTTGCAATGACCATAACCATCTTATTTCCACATAATATTTTTAACAATGGTTACTTGGACAGAATTTCAAACTCAGTCCGACTTCAAGAAAATGAAACTTGAAGTTGACGAAAAATAATTTATTCTTGTTTATGTGCTTAAGATATTAAACCCCAATTACATATCACAACTTTGGAAAATGATTCCAGACAAACATTCACAATTTAACGAAACTTTCCAAATTCTTCTTCAGTTTGTAGCATGTATATCTAATTAATAACCTGTTGAGTCAATAAAACCACTTGAGCTATCTCTCAACTTTGTGATGTTAACAATAAACATAGAACCACATAACGTAATTGAAGCAAGATTACACCATTCTCATGAGACTACAGGTTGATACAGAAAATGACCGAAAGAAAATCTTCAGAGCAAAGATAAAATGTTTGTAACTCCACAATAAGTTTGTAACACCAAAAGATGAGCTTCCACAAAAAAGATAAAATGTTTGTAACTCAATTTTGACCAGCCTGAGAGCGGAACGAAAGTAGTTGAATCATACAGTATTTATTCTATCGACTGAATTTTCCCACACACAGTTATCATGATAGATTTAGATTAACGATTAACACACTTATAATAATTGATACTGGCCTTCACCTATGCTTCTATACAAGGTGGGAGAGCAGAGAGGACAACTGTACCTTTGATAATCGATCCACTTGTCCAAACATTCCATATGAAAAATATGCCCACATTTAGGTAGGCAGCGGATTCGATCAGTTGCCCAGAAATCAGTTAGACAAACAACACATGTAATATGTTTCTGGTGATCTGCTCCTAAATTGTCGTATTCAACGACGACCGACAGATTCTAACGGATGGTCTATAGAGGGCTGTTAACGAGGTAGGAAGAAGAATGGTTGTTTGTATAGTAGTTGGAAACATGTACTGAAAAATGGCTTGGCCTTTCTTCAATTATATATATAAACAAAATGAAGGTAATCACTTTTCCATTACTAACTCACGGCTATGTTAAGATTATTAAAAAAAAAATCTGTAAAGAAGAAAGGAAAATACAAATGGATTTACACAATCTCTGTTTTTAATTAAATTTTTTTTATAAGTAATGTTTTGTATTTTCCAAAAAAAAAAATTCAAATAAAATATTATATTAGAAAAAAATTTAAGAACAATAATTATATATATATATATATATATATATATATATATACATTTCATTAAGGGTTTTACTCTATGATCGAAATAACATCCTAACTTCTGATCATAACAAAGAGCCATGCTTGGAATTGCTCTAGTAAAATACAGTTATAAGGAAATTGTTGTAAGATCATTATGTATAAAAACATGTTAACTTCCAATCATTTAAATTTTATGTATGTTTTAAATCTTATATATGTTTAGACAAATTTCAATCATTTAAATTTTATGTATGTTTTAAATCT
>ML785132.1:277659-294068 GCA_009831015.1 Picea engelmannii | reverse complement strand
TTCTGCAATTCTTCAATTCTTGGAGTACTCTGATCCTGTAGATAATATTACTCAATGTATTCTCTGAAACTCCTCCAATTTTCACTCCTTGAATGCTCCCCAAAAAGAGGTTATAGAAAGAATGGTAGACTTTATTCAATTCTCGTCTATTTAGGAGAGTGAGCTTGCACAGAATGCCCCGCGCTCAATAATTAACATTTGATTCTGAAACTCACACACAAGAAACTAAAATATGTACTCTTTCCAATGAAATTTGTCCCACTTCATTTGGATTCTCAATGAATACGTTATGACTATTTTACCTGGAACACCTGTTTATTGACTAGCTTCAAGACTGGTCACAAACCCTATCTTCCATAGAGTGTATCTCCATAATTATAGCGAATCAAGAGATGAACATTTTACCAGAGGTACCTTGATATGTCTTCTCAACACCATAGCGATTTCACCATCTGAATCATTCTAGAAAAAAGTTATAGCAAAAATGGTAAGATGACCTAAAAATAACATACCTTAGAACACATCACCAAAAGACTTCATCCTCCCTTGAAATCCGACCTTCTTTTCTTCTTATTACCTATGAAATTCGACTTGTATCAAATGAATGTATAATGATGTTTATTTATACCATTTATGTCACTTCCTTTTAACATTAGGGCTGACCTGACACTTTCTTATTTTGTAATTCTTTTCTTTAATTATCTGCAGGGCCTACATGTACTTCCTTCTTCAATTCACTTTGTCATCTTCAAAAATTCATTTCTCTTCAACCATGAGGATCCACGTGATGTGCCACATACCACCGGAAACAACATGATGTATACTATCCATTCATGGGTGTTGTATCTGCATGTGCATTTTCCTTCATGTCCAAATACCTTCATCAATCTTGCAGTCCAAAACCCATGACTAGGGTTGACATCAATGACAACAACCAATCTTCCAACAGGATTTGTTTCATTATCCCAGGGAAAATAGCTTCACTTACATCCCCGACAATGACGCCAATTTGTTATCACTCCAAGAGTCACTCCCTGACTATAAAGGGAACGAGCTTGGTAACATAAACTATTTGGTTGGATGAAATAATTTGTAGGGTGGATCAATCTATGAACCATTAAGCCTCACTAAGCCAAGACTATGATGAACACATTCGAACAAACAAAGTCCTCTCTGAACAGTTCAGATGAAGTAAAAATGATATTGAAAAGATAACACTACTGTATCGACAGACTCAAATACACTAAAAACATATTCAAATGGTCAATTACAATAGTAAATATATGTGGGATTTAAATACACTAATGCAATACAAGAATGGCATCTCTTAATCATCAAATGAATTATAGACACTATGGACCTTGCAATTCATCCACATATACAGAAAGGAAATGAAAGGCAATGGAATTCTGATAAAAAACTCAGAGATGAAATTTTGCATTTAAATATATACTCAGCAAAAACTCTTAGTCTATAGTTTGCTTACAATTCACAAGAGTTGAACCATAGTCATGAATACTATTCCCCTCCTCTACTTTCATTCCATATCATAATTTAGATAGAGGAAACAATTAACAACTATAACTAGCTTCCATCAATTCAATTCTATCAACAATCTAAATATAAAGCAATTCCCAATCCATATATGACAACAATTTAGACAAGCTATAATCAAATTCTATCAAAGTTGTGATCTTAGTAGTTGACTTGCTCAAATATTGGAACTGCTACTAGATTTAATGCCCTCAAATCTTTGGTGATTTTTTTCCACCTGCATTGCAAGTTGTCCTCAAGAATTCAAGATCTGCCCTGCTTCATGACGCTATGCTACCTGAAAATCCTAGAGTGATCTTCTATTTCCAAGTTCCCTGAAGATGCTTTGTTTGTCGCTTCGTATGCTTCCACAAAATATGGAATGATGTTTGACTGCCATTTTCTTTAATTCATCGAATTGGAAAGGTGGATTTATTGTTTCCTTTGAATCAGAGATTGATTTGGCTAACTTGGGGCAACTTGAAAACAATGAGAAACCTACAACAATTATGACAAAATCATAATGGCATTGATCATATGCGTCCTAGATCTACCTTAGCAATGAACAATACGAATGATTAGAGTAGTAACACATTCGTCTAGAAATTTTTTATTCATCTAGAGCATATTCTAAAAACACATGAGATTCATGAGATACACATAAAAAACCCCAATCATTTATGATTTATCCTTGTGCGCTAAGTAGTTTCATTATGATAATGTGGGTGCTCTGCCTCCAGTTGTCAAAAAACATTTCTAGGCATTTTGCATCGAAATGCTTCTTTCTCGGATTTTGTCTAGGTGCACTGTTGTAGAATGTATCACGGGCTTCAAAGCAATCATTTATTTCATTCCCTAGTATTTTATGCTTTTAATGATTTGCCAAAACTTCAATCTATTCAAACTACTGCTTTTGTGAGGAAGACATTGTTCTACTACTTGTGTTGCATTGTTTAGAGCCTGGACTCAGATTGTCATTAGATGATGGACAATTATAATACCAATCAGGGTCTGTAGAGAGGTTTTCTGCACAATATCATCCATAACAAATATTGCAATACGACAATAATCAACACTGGATGATGATGGTCTAGCATCCAGTCAGAGACAATAAAAGAAGAACAAAAATCCATCACCAAATGGAGCAATCAGATTGCTGACATAACCAAGTTCTCAACATCTAAGTGCAATGGAAATGACACACCAATTTATGAGACTTTCCATCTGAGCGAGGCTTTCACATTCTATCCCTTCCAATCATTGATCAACAACGCCAGGTTACTAATCTTAGATTTTTGACCTGGCGATGATACCTAGATCATTCCGTTTGATGATAGCAAGCATTTGACACCTTATCCATTCTCTTGATATTTGAGTGTCGATGTCTACATCTGATTACTTGGATGGATAAGTTATGAAGGGAACTTGTAAATAAAATGTGATTTTACTCCTTGACATCTGGAAAATCAACACGACTATAGCTTGAGATTTTGTTGTTCCTTTGGTGTTTAACACCTTCAAACTCTACAGACCCTTGGAAACAACTCGATACCTGCAAACATGTCGTTATAACCCTGGTATCTGGTAACCAATTTCTGTGATTAACAACTCGAGGAAATCTTAATTGAAATTTAGTCTTGGCACCAAGCATAAAGGCTTTAAATCTTCATTTGTTTTTTTGTTTTTGGTATTCGCCTAACGACACATATTCCACATGCATCGGGATTTAGAAGTCTATAGACTTTATATGCGATGAGGCTCATATTGATATTTCAAGGAGACATGTGGAATGGAAAGGCTTGGCGCTTGCGCTTGGCTTTGGTGACCTATGTGTTGACTTGTGCTTGAGATGTGGATTGGTTGACTTTGGTATATGAACAATGATTTAGTCAATAAGTTAACTTAGGAGTAGAACACTCGAGCACACACCACTTTTTGGTAAAAATCAAATAAGTTTTTATTTTTATTTTATTTTTAAAAATAAAGAAAACTATAAGTGAAGTGTTGGCCCTTGACCAAGTCTTGAAGAATACTTGGTCATATTTGACCATTTTTGGGACTGTGACAGCTTGCCAAAGATGGAGCGCAACGCGAAGCAGAAATTAGGGAAGCAAGACCTATTTTTGGTCCCTTTTAGGGTTTTGGGTTGATGTAAAGGGAAAGGGATGTCGGCCCATGGGTTTACCCACGCTTAGGCCCATTTTGTAATCTATAAATAGATACTTAGGCAATGTGAGTAGAAGGTAGTAGTACATCTATGTGATGTATAGCTAAAGGCTTAGTGCTAGTAGTTGATCTATGTGATTGGATGTATATTGCAAGTGCTTTGTGCATGATTGTAAGGAGATTGAAAAGCTAAGTGCAAGTTGTTGTAGTTTTGTGCTGAAGTGAAAGGAAGAAGGATCTAGCGAGCTGTGCAGATCTTTTGTCCAGTGAGAAGTAAGGGTCACTGAAGCTCTATGTTGTAACCGATTGACCGAGATAATATAAAGAAGAAGACTTTGTGGACGTAGCCCTAGGGTGGGGGTGAACCATGGTAACTTTGTGTATTGTGCTCTGTGCTTCGACCTAATGTGTTTTTCTCCTTCTTGGCTAAGTGCTTGTTGTGATTAAATAGATCTATTTATGCTCCGTGCTTATGATATATGAATGAATGTTATATCTAATATATAAGATGCTTAGTGCTTGATTTGCTGAATCTAATCTATATTTCTATGGATAAGTACTGAATCATCTTTAGTCTAAGTATTCACTGTGATTCTCTGTGTTATATGCGAAGTACCATAAGGGTTAAATATTGATGAATGATTTATGCTAAGTGCCCTATAAAAGATATAATCATAGATTGGTGTCCCAACTAAGGTTGCAGACATATAAGTCCTGCAACCACCCCTGCCTCTACCTCGGGTGAGACTTCATCTGCTTCGCAGGTGTTGCCGAAAGGGTTAGTAGTTAGGATTTTGTTGGTGTGATCTTGAGTGTTGCACCCTGGGTCTTCTCTTGTGCCAACAAATGGTTCTGTTTCCGGGACCTGGAACTGTGATTTTTGGGAACTAAAGAAGAAAAAGCTCTTTGCGAAATAAGCTCTGTGCGTAGATCTATTGCCCTAGTGTGCAGTATTCTACTTGACCTATGAATCTTTGTGCAGAGAAAGAAAGGTCAAATCTGAAGGAAAGAGGTCAAATCTGCAAGAAAGAGGTTGATACTGAAGAAAATAAGTGAGATCTGAACACTTTATGCTCTAAGAAAGGTAAAAGTAGAAATTTCCACAGAAAAGAGGTAAGATCTGTAATCTCTAGCCTCTAGTAAAGGTAAGAATAGTTCAAGTTTTAGATCTGAAAGCTTTGTGCTCTATATAGGTAAGATAAGTGGAAATTTTATGTTTCTGAAGCATGAATTTAGGTACGCTTGATAGATTTTGTCCTAGCCTGAAAACTAGAGCATTGTTAGATAAAAGAAAGTTTGATATGAATAGGTCTGATAGGAATAGTGAAAGATATGTTATACCTATGCATAGAAATAATTTTTGGACTAACCAATGAATGCAGGATCCTAGAATTTTTTTTTTGTAGGATAGCCATCATGATCCTAGCGCGCAGTACAAGAAGAGTTGGGGATCATGGATGAGAAAGAGAGGATTAACTCTTTGTTACAATTGCAGAAGACCAGGACATCTTGCTAAGGAATGCCCTGGGAGAAACCCTATCTACCTCTATTGTAAAGATATCGACCATGAAGTATTGGATTGCCCTAGAATGATTGCTAGACTTGAAAAACTGAATATGGAACAAGCAAACTCTGAAGGAGATCAAGAGACTAAAATTATGGAAGAACCCCATAAAGAATCAGAGATCATGTTACTGAAAATAAAAGAAACCCTAGATGATCATAACGATGCCAGTTTGTCAGAGATATTCAAAGAAAAGGAGAAAATCGAAGTAAGAATAGGAGACTTCGACATTGACTGTGCTCTGGATGAGGGAACACCGATGAAAATTATGACAGAAAGCACTTGGGAAACCCTAGGAAGGCCTACTTTGGTCCCTTCACTAGGAACCATTGGATTATTTAAAGGCAAAATGGTAACCCTATGTGGAAGAATCACGCAGATAGCTATGAGTACCCATGGAACTTTGACAGAGGAAGAGTTTGAAGTCATTAGATTTATTGAGGACTGTGCCCCATTTCCAGCTTTGTTAGGAAAGATCTAGATTGAAAAAGACCAGATCTGGAGGAAAGAAGAAAAGGAAGCCCTAGGACAGAAGAAGCAAGAACTCGTGGAATTTATGACTAGAAGGATCGCCTACTTGATGGAGGAACAAGAGAACAGATCTTAGCTGTTAAACACCAGGGACCTGGATGTTGAAGCTATAAGAGCATTAGAGGAACCACAGAAGACCGAAATACCTTATTCATATGATGAAGGAGTATTACGCTTGGATCTAAAGAAAGAACCTAAGCAGCGCGAAGTGACTATGCCGAGAGAAGATACGACTCAAAATGGAAAAAGGATGACTGAGACTAAGCTCACTGGGAAAAAGGCTAGGAATCTAAGTAAGAAGAGGGCCAAAATTGAAAAGTTACAGAAGACTCCAGAGGAAACTTCATAGAAGGAAAAATCACAAGAATTGAGCTTCGTCGAGATATCAAAACAACGACATCTGACACTTCGCCATGGCGCAGCAATATAGTCGTTGGACTGATATACCCATTCAACTTCCACCCTGAATGGGTCGAAAAGCAATTATGGGTTCCCACTAGACCGTTGGATAGCACCAGAATAGATAGAATGGAGTTAATGAAGGCCGCATATCCGTTGCAAGCATACCATTGCTAAGTTTCCCTACTTAGTCCATCGCACCACACACTGGGAATACTTTTTGCTAAGTGAGAATTTGAGCCCGAAACTTGAGATCACTTCACCCTATGATCATTTCCTTGTTACCATACTGCTCATCGTAGTCTCTGAATTCATTTTCACACCTGAGCTAGTGGACCCAAGCTTGTATGTCAGATGAGCTCAGTGTTGTTGAGAAATCAGTTGAAGAAGTTTTGATTGACCTAATGGCTGAGAGAGTCATGTCAGAGAAACGGATTTCTGCAGGTGTGCAAGCATCATCGACAGGAGTAGTCCAAGCTTCTCCCTCCACTTGCCACAGAGCAGGACCTTCCAGAACCACGACCGAGACAAGAACAAAGCACAGAGACGATATTGCAAATGCCGAGCTAATCACGTGCATTCTATCGGCTTACATACCACCTTTGAGCAGAAAGATTAACCACGATAGTGTATGCGGAGACTTTGAGTACACCTTGATCACTGCATATCTTCTGAAAGGGGTGCATGCAGTACGTGCTAACTAGGATAAGCTCACAGCACTGAAATTTAATGATTTTAACCTTGGAGATTGCAAAACCTACATCATGTTAGCTCCACATAAATACTTAACCAAGACCAAAGGTAGAAATCCGAAGATTGTCCCGCAGTCCTCAACCCAGAACCTCGTGCAGTACACACTGCTCAATGTAACGAATATCCCTCACTTCGACAGACACTAGGAAGTCAACGCATGTGTCAAGTTGTTGATGTCTTTCTACCATGGCGGATACTTATGGTTGGACCACAGCATCACTATGGATCTGACTCTAATCAATCAGATCACAGGACTTAGCATGCAAGGCCCTAACCCACAAGACTTTTACCCAGGCAAGACCTTATACCGAGCACTAGCACAGCGGATAAAGGAAACTTATGGCGATGTAGAGAAGGGTACGCGAGGCTACAAGATAGCCTCTATCCAGAGTGGCATAGTGTGCCTTGCATGTCAGCTGATCGCGGGTAAGTTAGTTCGTAAGAACATACCAACACAAGTGACTAGGTTTGTAGTTGACCTCGCAAGGAAGTGCGTCGAGGGACTACAGATGAATTTGGCACAGTATCTTGTAAACTAGTTAGAGCTGGATTACAGAGGAGCGCAAGACCAAGGGTATGAGTTCCACTTTAGTTGGTTGCTCATACTCATCACTTTCATCACTTGGGAAATGCCAGAGGGAGCCACTTTTCAGGATATCGAACCTTTCGAACCACTAGCCACGAAGTTTTATACGCTGTGGTACTCCAGTGACATGAAAAAGCAGTGGCAGTCCAATGTTGTCTTCCACACCTACTTCAATCAACTGAAGAAGGCAACTCATTCTACACCACGAATCACCCCAAACGTACTTCATAGGTTTAGACCTTTGATGAAATTTAGCACGGACCACCACTTCACCTATATTACAGTGTGCGGTGATGAGCATAAATAACAGCCCCAATCCTACTACAAATTGACAGAAGATGACTTGGAGGAGATTACCAAGGAATGGTCAACAAACCTCCTTGTTGCCATGGACGTCACAGACATGTCCGACGAGGAAAGCCCTGAAGCTATGTCGAATACACCTGGGCCAAGCAGGACTAAGAAGGATGACGAAGTTGAAGATGTCCCTAGCACGTCCACAAAGACTACATTGATCTCACCTACACAGGGAGGTGATAGTGATGAGCTAGGTGGTACAAAAGTTGAGCAAAACAAGGGCGAGGTTACTCCACCTAGAAAGGAGGAGGATCCCTCCATGAAAAGAAAGATGATGCCACCAAAACCCTCCTCCCAAAATAAAGCTAAGGCCACCCGGACAATGCTTAAAACTACCCTTACCCCAGATGACTTCGACTTCTTAATTTTTGCGCTGAATGATGTTTCACTAGAGCTCACAGAAAAGCAAGAAGCAAAGCAAGAGGAGCTATTCAACCAAATCAAGGGTGAACTCAAAGAAGTGCAGCAGGCACTCCAGTCCAGCGAAGCAGTTTCTACAACACCCTTGATAAGTGAAACATCAAGAAGAGGCGATGAGCCCACTCAATTACACCAGATCATTGATCAAGTTGAAGCTCACCTTCGACGAGCTCAAGAAGACACAACACAAGCCACCCAGGCTTTGATGCAAGCATAGAAAGAACTTCTAGAACAATAGAATGAGACAGAACGGGAAAATATTGCCTTGAAAGTAAAGTGGGACAAGGAAAAGGCATAGTTGCTAGCAGAGCAACTTGAAGTACAGGAAAGGGTTCACAAGGCACTGCACTCTGTGATGGTCATAGAAGTGAATATGGAAGACCATCTCCCATAGCAGGTGACCCAACTAGAAGAAGTAATCCAGCAACTCCAACAACGTATCACGGATTTGGAGCTCTACACCATGCCCAAGACCCCCCAAGAAATAACAGATCCAAGAGAGGCCACTGCTCGAAGTGCAGTTGGCCGATTAAAAACCTTTTCCTTGGAATGTAAGAAACTAAGCGCTAGAAGTGCCCAGACTTATGAAACCCTCACAGAGAATCCAGAAATGTAGACATTAGAGGCACAACTCTAAGAAGCAAAGAAGGATGCAGACACATTACAGGTGCAGATAAATACTTTGACCCCAGTCGAAAGAATGAAGAGGTTCACAGTACAATGCACAACCCAACAATAGGTACATATGTTGCAAAGTAAAGTGATGGAATTCTGCCAACGACTTCATCCAATCCAAGAAAAGGCATGTCAACTATTTGATGAACTGGAAAGCCAGGGAGATGAACTTGAACAGGTTGTCATCACTACAGAAAAACGCTTGGAAGGATCGCTCAATGACACAGTGATCCAGGAATTTACTGAGCAAGAGGTTGTTGCACTGCAGCAAGTCGAAGCAGCTTGAGCCAAGCTCGAGGCATTCGAGGTAGAATTGATCAGACCTGAATGACTCGGGATGAGTCACAGGTGAGTGTTGGGGGCCTGTTGGCCCTTGACCAAGTCTTGAAGAATACTTGGTCATATTTGACCCTTTTTGGGACTACGACAGCTTGCCAAAGATGGAGCGCAACGCGAAGCGGAAATTAGGGAAGCAAAGACCTATTTTTGGGTCCCTTTTAGGGTTTTGGGTTTATGTAAAGGGAAAGGGATGTCGGCCCGTGGGTTTACCCATGCTTAGGCCCATTTTGTAATCTATAAATAGATACTTAGGAAATGTAAGTAGAAGGTAGTAGTACATCTATGTGATGTATAGCTAAAGGCTTAGTGCTAGTAGCTGATCTGTGTGATTGGATGTATATTGCAAGTGCTCTGTGCATGATTGTAAGGGGATTGAAAAGATAAGTGCAAGTTGTTGTAGTTTTGTGCTGAAGTGCAAGGAAGAAGGATCTAGTGAGCTGCACAGATCTTTTGTCTTGTGCGAAGTAAGGGTCACTAAAGCTCTTTGTTGTAACCACTTGATCGAGATAATATAAAGAAGAAGACTTTGTGGACGTAGCCCCAGGGTGGGGGTGAACCACAGTAACTTTTTGTATTGAGCTCTGTGCTTCGACCTAATGTGTTTTTCTCCTTCTTGGCTAAGTGTTTGTTGTGATTAAATAGATCTAGTTATGCTCTGTGCTTATGATATATGAATGAATGTTAGATCAGATATATAAGATGCTTAGTGCTTGATCTGTTGAATCTAATCTATATTTATGTGGCTAAGTACTGAATCATATTTAGTCTAATTATTCACTGTGATGATTTGTGCTATCTGTGAAGTACCATAAGGGTTAAATATTAATGAATGATCTATGTTAAGTGCCCTGTAAAAGATATAATCATAGATCGGTGTCCCAGATAAGGTTGCAGACATTTGATTCCTGCAACCACCCTTGCCTCTACCTCAGGTGAGACTTCATCTACTTTGCAGGTGTTTCTAAAAGGGATGGTAGTTAGGGTTTTGTTGGTGCGATCTTAAGCATTGAACCCTGGGTCTGCACTTGTGCCAACATGAAGGTTTTAGGAAAACTAATGAAAAAACCATTTTTGGTTTTGCAGGTCAGAAGATAGATCAAAGATCATAGGAATTTGGAAAAATTTGTGAATAAGACTCATCATGACTCAATAATGAATTAAGACGTTATGACCTAAGGAAAATGATCAAAAGGTTTTGACAATTTAAGCATGAAGATGCTAAAAACGCTTAAAATTTTAAAAGAGCAATTTGAGCACTAACACCACTGATATAAATTTCCACTAATCATTATTTTATGTTGTTCACAATCAACCTATATGCAATCTGAATTTAGCTCAATACCATTACAACAAATATATCCAAATCTATTTGTCACCTTCGTAGTATGCTAATGCTATTTAGAACATAGAGATCTCAACAATATTTAAAATCTACTTCTAACCCTTGGACTGATCCAATAGCTTAAATATAATTCGTTGATAGAAATAATTGCCTACCATATTAAAAAACATAGATTTATGGACTGGCGTAGGAGATAAATAAACTTGGAAATTGAATCCTTAGTCCACCACACTCAATTGACACTCAATTGTCTAACCATTACAATGAAAAGAAATTGTCTAAACATTATAAAAATTATAATGAAAAGCAATTGTCTAAACATTATAATGAAAAGAAATGTTACAAAATTCCTGGAAATTTCTTCTCCCAACATGAATGGCTTGCCAACTAAAATGTAATCACTAAAACTCAATCCAACGAAAATGTAATCAATAAAACTCAAATGTTAGATCCCTACATAGATGAGATATCATATAAAGATTAAAAAATTGGTCGTATAGTTTCTCTACACTTGATCATTCAATAGAAGTAGCCTTCAATGAACAACATTGACTTTTTACATCACATAACAAGCTTCCTCTCTCTTGGACATCACAGAACGAGATTCCTCTCTCCTTCAATGAGCGACGTTGACCCTGTACATCACATAATGATATTCCTCCCTCACATATAGACCCTCACATAACATATCTTAGATATTATTTACGTTATGATTACTTTGTCCTCCGTAGTCAATACAATATCCAATTTTGAATAAATGGGGTCTGACATACCTGAGGTTGCTGCTCAGATAGGTAAGGACATGTAGGGAAATCAAATTAAGGATAGGAAAGTGTTATTCATGGCTTTCAGCATCTGCTCGGAGGAGGTCTAAGTGGTTATTTTCTCTCCCCTAATTCCACCTCGTATGGTACTATCTTTCTTGCTGGGCTACAATTCAACTGGCTATGTTACATCGCTTTGTTCCCGACCCCCGTGATTTTGAATGCCAGGTTTTTTTATTAGCTCTTGCCGCCTACTTGTAGGAAGGTTACCATGCATGTAAATGAGAGAGCAATCCTTTAACAATATAAATTAAAAGTGATGTTGTTATGACCGAGCATTGTTGCAAATCTAAACAACAAACTTCTCTACTTTCTCGGCAGGGACTTGTTGCTCTGCAACCTCCCTTCTTTTGTATTAATATTTTGTTTTCCACTTGTTTTGGTATCAACGGTTTTGGAAGCTTTGATTGTTGTGAATGCAACTAACTTGGTCATTTGTCTTGTTTGTTTTCCTCAACCAACTCAAAAAATTCAATTTTCAACCATAAATTACATTACAAATTAAAATTTTGAACTTTGCATCTTTCATATAAAAAAATAAAAAATACCCCATATTATCTCAATCTCTTTTACACTTATTTACATATAAGTTGTAAAGTATAAAAATTATATTTACTCTTTTTACATGTTATTATATCTATTTTAATTTAATCTTTTTTAAAGCATTTCTTAATCATAAAATAATTTTCTATATGGGTGGTAGGTGTGGGGGCATTTTTTAATTTTGTAGAAAATCAAGAAGCATCTTTTTCCTAGAAATTAGGGGACAACATTAACAATTAAGTAGAAACTTTGGCTTGTAGCAAGGGATAATGATAATGAAGCAATTAGGAAGCAAGAAGATCTCAGTGATATGGGATTCTATGATCATAATTTTCCATATTGTTAACATAATGCTAGCTCAAGATCTACAAATCTAAAGGACATTACAAAGATTTTAAAGACTAGCTGAGGGATTTGAATCTATTCAATTATTCCATGTTCTATGAGTGCTTAATACCTTGGCAGGAAATATGACCAACAAAACTTGTAACTTGAAATTTGGAATGATGTACAAAAGAGGGGGGCAATTAAATTTGTGTCGCCTCTCTTAAGATTTTACATAAACCATGCGTTATTAATGAAGCCAAATTTTGACTAGGACAAGTGACACCACAAGTACTCCTGACTTAATCTCTAGTTATTAACCTGATCCTCTTTGTTGTGGATTATTCATTCATGCAGAGGTAACCCCATATGTCTATTGTTAGGATGGGACTATTCAAAGCATGTGGGTTAATGTTTGTCTCCTATAGATCTCCCTCTCCACCTCACCTTGTTATCCATCGCCAAATCCAAGGAAAGGATGAATTACCAACCTCTATGCAGTCTTTGTTATTTTTCTTGTATATTGGAGTATCATATCGCCAACCCTTTTACCATTGGTTATCAAGGACTAGGGTTAGCTTGAAGTTCAGGGTTCGAATTCAAGATTGCAGGTATATTACTTTTGTCGATATTTCAAAGTCTAGGACAATGGCTAACCCCCATGGGCATCCCAATTGTTGTGCCTTTTGTGAAAATTATGATATACAAAGAGTTGTTGATAGGTGTTAAAGGCACTTCGATGATGAACAAGAATTCCTATATATGTTTATGAGGAGGTGGGAGACTTGAGGAAGGAATGGGAGCAAAACTACTCCAAGGACATTCAATTCATGAAAAGACAATTAATCAGGGAAAAAGAACAGGTGGAAAAGCACAAGGCAAGTTGGCTCAATTGGAAATCATGGAGGAATGAAATAAATAAAAGCCAAAAGAATCTGAGGAGAAGATAATATTTCTTTAGGATAGGGTATTGAATTTGGCATTGGAACAAAGGCCTAGATTTGAGGAGCTAAGGAAATTTGCATCCTCTATCCTTTATGTTCGCTCTCTTAGACCGAACCAAATGGTAGTAATAGAAGAGGACACAACCCAACAAGATTTTGAGCAAACAAGGAAGCAAAATCCAACAATTCTCTTATCCATTGTCGGAAGCAAACATAATAACCCAAAAATCTCTAAATTTACTAATGTTCTATACGATAATTTTTTTGCTAGCACAATTTGTAAGGCATTATACAAGCCAATTACTTACCAATACTTTTAGAACTTTGAAAATAAGGCAAATTGAAAGTAGTTTTGTGGAAATTTCAAAAAATTTCGAACAATTTCATTTTACAGCTTTGTATTAATTAGTTAGCAATTTGGCCATAACCCCTTTTAATACAAAAAAACATTTGCTTCTATTTTTTTTTAAAAGAAGAGGATGTTTTTTCATTCTAAGCATAAGGCCTATGTTAGGACCCTAACTATCCCTGGATAGGGTTCCTTCCACTTCCCAAACTAATATGGCGGGCCCAACAAAGACGACTCCTATCCCTAGGCACCAGGTTGTTTCGAGCATCATGCAACACAACACAAATGTCCCTTCGAAAATCAGACAAGATGATACAAAAATGCATGGTGGTGTAATTATGGGGTTAAGCAGGTTTGAAAGAAGTAATGGCTAGGAGTGTGAAGAAGTACGGTCTGATAACCCGTTTCATTCTCACAAAGTTGTTGATGTGAACCTTGTATCCTATCCCATAATCGACATCATAAACGGAAGTAGTGAGGTTCATTCGGCTGGAGAGTATGATCCTTGACATGCAGAGGAGGATGTGCCCACGAGTTCTCATTATTTAACCACTCATGACTCAAATTAATGAGGATGAATATGTTGATAGGATGCTAGGCATAATTACTGAAATGAAGACGATAAATTGCAGTGGTCACGCACTGGGTGTAGCCCAACTCTGGTATATTTGGAATTCCCTTAATTTTCTAGACACTTTGCTAGGCTTATTTCTCTCTTATGTATTTCTGGACATGGCTCCTAGAGGTAGGAAGCCTCGTTCTCCCTCTGTAAAGCCATCTCATGCAATGAAAGCAACCATGGTTTTTGCAGATTTCTATCCAGACTTTATTCATGAGGAGGAAAAATCCAAGATTCCAAAATTGGAAGATGAGGTCCGTTAGATCAAGGAATTTAAAGAGGATGATGAAGTAGAGTTCCAGGTGGGGTGTAACAACCTGTTTCCCCCAGTCTCTAAATATAAATATATGGGCCGAGGAACTATGGAAAACTTAAAAGTGTGAATGTTTGATTTGATGGACCTTGTGTAGAAGGTCGATGAAATGTAAATTCTGATTATTTTTAATAGAAAATGGTTACGTGTTGCATGACTGTTGAAAGAGGGGATGTGCTAAGAGAGAGACCATGAAATGTTGTGAAAGGTGGTGGAGGGGACCAGGAATGGTTGCGTTAACCTCCACCGAGTCAATACCATGCTAGAATTAATTTGCTCAGATCAGAACAACCCTCTGACCAGGAATGAATTCCCGTCAGGATGGTAGGTGGGAAGGCCTCCTCAAGAGTTAATGAGGGATGGGGTAGAATTCCCATTGGTAAGGCCTCCGGACATGACCACAGAATGGGAAATTCGAGCCATGTGTAATCTTACTGAGGGAGGCAAGAAAGGAAGTGTGGTGGATAGAGGGAGACTTGCGAAGAAAAATGCAGAGACAAGAGAGGAAACTCTCGAGTCTGAGGAAAGACTAAAGGATGAACAATGAGTTCTGATCACATAAATTAGAGATTGAACTAGGAGAAGGAGAGTAACCTTCGTCCTTATCTATTTTCTGTATTGGGAGAAGAAGAGTAACCTTCATTCCTAACTTCCTTTGAGATGGAAGTAAGATATTGAATCTCAAAGAATCATGGCTTAAGCTCGAGGGTGGCCAATGATAAATCCATTGGGAGTAACTAAGCCTATGGTTGGGTGGAAACGAGCACCCCTTTCAACAGTCACATCACACTCTATGGTTCTGATAAGTGTTTTATTGCCTTATGTTTTGAATTGTAAATAATGGATGCATGCGAGTATTTACATGTCTATAAAGGCTTCCTTCTTTGTATTAAATGATTAAGCTATGAGTATGTGTTTGTTTCCTTGAGAACCTTTAATTCTTCTTGGATTTCCATACGCCCTAGTTTAATCACTCGAAGGCGCTTTCCCCAGGAATTTACATTGTCGTTCCAGATTCGAAGCAAGCCTCTGGGCATATTTACCAATTTGGTAACCTCACAAGTTACCTTGACTTGATTTAGAGATTAAAGCTATGCGAGTCGGGAAGGTGTTCCCTTCAGACCAGTAGTCTAGGAGACTCTAAACTTGCACTTATTTCCTTAACCAAAACTTGACTAAGAGCGGGGATCATAGCCTCAGAGTTATATAAAGATCCACGTGACCTGGGTCTAGGAACTTTGGATCTCAAGGCTCCGAGATGTCAAGTATTATGAAGGTCAAGTTAAACCCCACAATTGATATGTTGTTGGATCATGTTGTCATTGATGCCAATGGTTTGATTATTTGGGAGATTGTTGGATCATATGTCATTAATGTAAATGGTTTGGTTTGATTGATGTCAAGTAATTGATTGCAATGATGATGATGAATTTTTCTCTACAAGTGAAGAAGAAGATGTAGAAACAGTTTGTGTAAAGTTTGATGGTATTTATCCCATGAAAAGAATAGAAGGAAATCTATTAAAACTTCAAAAGGAAATTGAAGAGGGTTTATATAGATATAGAAGTGATCATTATTATATAGACTATAACTATCTTTCAGATAACACTAAGAAGTTTCTTAGGAGAAGTCTAAGGCACATCTTAAATTTAAAAGAAATGATCAAGGAACAAGAAGAGAGCAACAAGACTCAATTAGAAGAAAAGGAAGAAGAGATCACAAGACTAAAAGATGGAAAAGAAGATATGAATGTAGAAGAAGAGATTAGTAAAAGTTTTGAAACTATTGTCCATCTCAAGACCCAAATTGAAGAAGCCAAAAGAATAGA
>ML785132.1:253796-275602 GCA_009831015.1 Picea engelmannii | reverse complement strand
AGATGGATCATTGATATGATGCCCTTGATGAGAATGATAGATGTCCAAGTGGAAACCAATTGATAAAGATGGATCATTGATATGATGCATTGATGAAGATGGATCAATGAGTTGTCATTGATACATGATGAATAGTTGATATATATGACGCAGTGGTGAATTGATGCAAATATGAATCATTATTATCTTATCATGGTTGATAAGGTGCACAAATGGATGAACTCCAAAGTGGTCCCCTTATGGTGAAAGCCCTCATGGGAAGCGCTTTACGGATTGAGTTATTCTAGAAGAACGGTTGAAGGACCCATGCTTTCATGTGGATTAATGAGATGAAGATCAATAAAGTTGTTGGTGAAACTATCCTATATGAATAGTGCTTGACATGCCATTTCCGGTGGTATGTGGAATGTCACATAACTCCTCACGGTTTGAGAATTATGGCTCTACAAAGTTGAAGGACCCCCGTATGATGGCTTGAAGCCCCAAAAGGTCAAAGAAGTCAAAGTGCTTGAAAAGAAGAAATCATTATTTAAATGATAAAGTAAAGTGACAAAATCAAGAAAGATTATTTAAATGATAAAATGAAGTGACAAAAACAAGAAGGAATATTCAAATGATAAATTATTGGAGAACTTTCTATTCATGGAAAGTGGTTAACCCTAAAATAAGGAAAATAGGTTAAGTGACCTAAAAATGGGTTAAGTGACCTAGAATATGAAAGTATAAATAAGAAGCTAGGATCTCTTGTAAAATGAACATTTTGGTGAGAATCCTTTTTGTGGATCAATGGAGAGCTTCTTGTGAATATCTTTTTGGAGTATTGATGGAGAGCTTCTTGTGAGAGAATATTATTGGTGTGTATCTCTTGAGCATGATTGAAGATCTATTATGAGGAAGAGAGCGAGAGGAGGATCTCATGAACACATCAAAGTTTTGGCAATGCCAGAGATCTTGACGACAAAATTCTTGGATTCACAGAAAACCCTATTTTTTGATGTCCACGCAGGCTGTCTGTGTATAGGGTGTGTGTACACATGGGATGGTTGTGTATAGGGTGAGTGTACATGTGGGCTAACTATGTACAGGGAGCGTGGAGTGGATAAAATCATGGAGATTTTTGTTTGAGCTGGTGCAAAGCTCCTGGATGATGAGGCAGGTTCCATATCTGCATTCTATGGCCTCAGATCTATCACTGAGACAATGGTATGGTTACATTATTGTCTTGATGGATACTATTGTTTGATATGTTGTGAATGCTTAGGGAATTCTTGGTATGGCTTCTATGATGTGGCTCAATTTGGTTGATTTGGTTGATGGAGTAAGCAACACTCTTGTGATTTAGTAGTGACATGATTGCTATGGTATACTACTTATTTATACATGATTGAGATATCATTCATATTGATTTGTTGTGGAGCATGAGCAAGATATTGGAGAGCTTGGATGTGTTGTGACTGGTTGTGGGTCAGTTTGGACAGTGGAAGACAGAAGAGAAAGTGATTGCAGGTTGCAGAGGATCTGAGCATCTGAAGAAAAGAAAAACCCTAGGTGCTCAGAAGCATACGATTATTGCATTATACAATGGGCGCATTCACATGCAGACTGTAGTGAGCTAGAGCACGTGCACACGTGGGCTGCACTACTGACAGGTCGCATACTTGTAGACATATTGATATCTGTTCAGGATTGTTGCCTCACCTCAGTTGGTGCTGAGAATGTAAGATGAGTCTTGCATATAGAGTTGGTGCTCTTGTAGAGTTGTACTCTATTCAGTGGTTGCTGATAAACCCCAAGGATTGTAGTCTGTAATAAAAAGAAAATTGTACATACATCTTGTGTTCTTTGTGTTCATTGTGGTGATGACTTGTTGATGATATATTGCTGATATATGTTGATGATATGTGCTCACATCTAACTAGTTATAAATGACAGCAATGGGTAATGAATAAATGTTGAATGCTAATTGATGAGTTTTTGTGCAAGAGGGAAGTTTTGGGAAAAATAGCCCCACACTCATTCACCCCCCCTCTAAGTGTGGTAGGTGTGTCCAACATATGCATCGTCGATCTATGAATGAAGATCAAGGGTGGGGAATCACTGCAGAGCGCGAAGGTGAAAATAGCAGACGTGCTAGTTCGTGGCCCGCAATTCACCCTTACCATTGACCTCGACGGGCTGGAGGATCAACGATCCTGGTTAGACTAGAATCAAGTGAGCACTTTCCAGATTGCGGAGGTCGAACTCTTTGGTAAAGAACCCGCATGTTGGGACCCTGCAATTGCTATGAACCATCGATCATCGTTGACCTTCGATCTAAGTTTGAAGCGATCCCTAAAACATAAGGAGCTCGTGGGATGAAAAAAACCTTCAAAGAGATCAAGATAAGAAGAGATAACACTTTCAGGAGCACAGGAAAAATCCAGGAGACAGGCTCGTAGGAGGAGCAAAGGTCAAATACTTTGATCACTTAGAAAACCTTCTAAGTCAGAGTAAGTAAGAAGCCTAGGAGGAGGAGCGACAGTGTTCGTTGGATCACATCACAGAGGTTCGACAGTCATTTGATCTAAACAAGGTACACTAACCTTAGTACCTTACACATGCAGGAGAAGAGGACTTACGAAAGTTCTTAAGTCTCGAAGCAGTTTGGGACCATCCATCATCAAGAGGGAAACATGGCGACGAATCGTGGACTCTAGAGAAATCTGTTTGAGGATTTTCGGTTAAAAGTTGAAATTCCTGAACCCCGAAGACCCGAAGTAAATCTAGATCACCCGATCCAGAGGGAAACGTGGCAACAAATCATGGACTCCAGATGAATCTGTTCAAGAGGAGGCAAGTTTGAAACTTGAGATTCCCAAAGTGTGGAAAGTGGAAGGGCCGGAGCAAATCTGGACCGTTGGATCCAGAAGGACATGTGTCAATAGGTCAAAATATCCAAAGGAAGGTGAAGGTCGAAGTGTTGAAACACTTGAAGCCTAAAGAGCCGAAGAGTTGTGAGCCATTGATTGGCATGGGGACAGTTGTCAATAGATCGAGAGCTCTGGGAAGATTCTAGTGGGGTTTCAATTTGAGAACTGAGATTTCTGAACCCCAAAGGCCTGAAGACCCGAAGTGAACCTGGACCGACAGATCCAAGGGAGATGTGGCATGAATCCTTGAACTCCGAGTAAAGTCCCGAAGTGAATTCATAGCCGTTGGATTCAGAGGAGACGTGGTGCAAATATGTGATCTCTAGGTGAAGAGTCGAAGTAATCCTCGATCGTCAAATTAGGAGGACATGTGTCAGAGGATTGTAGCCTTCAGATAAAATTCATTGGAAAAAAGGTCTAATATTTGAGATCTTAGAAGTCGAAAACCCAAAGGAGATCACGACCGTAGATCGAGAAGAGGATTGGAGGATCATTAATTTGGGTTAAATGGTCAAACAACCAAAGTGGAATCAAGACCGTTGATCAAGAAGGACAGGTTTCTGTAGATCGTCAGCTCTGAAAGTTTGAAGTATGGAAGAAGCAGGGTTTGAGATTTCAAAACCCCGAAGTCCAAAATTGCGAGGAGATCACAGTCATTGATATAGGAGGGACATATCTGGCCTGTAGATTTGAGAGGCGCAGATATGAACCGTTGATTCAGAAAGTATCGTCAAGATCAATGATCCCATAGAATTGCGAGGACAGGAGTTGCACAAAGTTTAAAATGTCGAGGGCGGGCTGCAATTCAAACCGTGGTTTTGTCAGGAGGAAACGTGGAGACTTGAGGAGGATTGTGGGCCTAAAAGTAGTTTGACCCCAAACCACTTGTGGTCACACCCACAATTGCATGGTCATTGCCAAGGTCATATCTGAGGAGAGGCCAAGAGAAAAGGGGTTAACGCCAACTCCGAGCCTTTGCTAAAGCATGAAGGAGAAGGCCATGGGTATCATAAGACCCACAACAAAAGCTAAAAGGGCCTGTGTCTAATTTAGAGGTGATATTGTCATGGTCTCAAAATCTTGTTTGATTTAGACTCATAGAATCTTGACCGGAGGCTTGGGCTGAGTCCTGGACTTTCCAAATTAGAACCCATAGAGAGTAAGAGGATTTGTTCCTGTAAGGAGGATGAAATTTAATCTATTTTTATTTTCATTTGCCCCATCGTGGGTGTGTTACAAATTGGTATCAGAGCATGGTTACAACACTTGGCCTGCTTGGGCTGACAGACGAGTCTCTTAAAAACTCTATTTGGAGTACTTTTAAAAGACTGACACTCTACCTTACCTCTTTCTTAAGAAGTATGATTAAAAATGTTATTAAAGAAAAGAATGAAATTTCTACTATGTGTATTCATTTAAGAAATTGAACCGTGTATTGTTCATGAACTAATAAATTGTTAGCTAACAATAAGTGTTTTTTTCAACACTCGAGCAGTCAGTAAATCACGGGAAAAATACAAGACTAAAGGATGGTGACGTGTCATGAAGTGGGGGACGACTCCCACAATAGAGATGAAGAATATAACGAAAGGAGGGTGGTTGAAACCCCTCTAGATCTGGCTAAAACTGCAAGGATCCTCAGGGACGAATTACAGATTTGCAAGGCTGACAACGAGAGATTTATAAAGGAGCAAGAAAAACAGACAGAAATTAACACAGTCTTGCTACAGAGCTTATCTGAGATACAAAGGAAACTACAACATGAACCCACAACCAGTCATGTGGACCAACGACATAAGAAGAGAAGTCAAAGTCCACCTGAGATCCGAAAACATGACTCCATAAGTGACCACACTGGGAAAAGCACCTCGAAGAAGGCCCAACCTAGAGGCAGGGGACACTTATCGATGGAGTACTCTCGAAAGGAAGATGGTAACTCCGAAGGATCTTCTAGTAGCAGAGCCAGCTCACATTCTAGAAGGAAAGGAAAGAAGTGGAAGCATTCCAAAAATCATGATCTTGAAGAATTCAAGAAAGAGAAACCACCCTCTTTCAATGGAGATATTAAGAAGGGAGAAGAGGCTAAATCCTGGCTTCTTGGTTTAAAGAAATACTTCAGATTCCATGACTACTCTAAAAACATGAAGGCTCAAATAGCCATCTTCAACATGAATGGGAAGGCTTCCATTTGGTGGGAATACCTTAGGAATGTGAAAGGAGTCCATGAGAAGGACTTGTCATGGAAACAATTCGATAAATACTTCAGGAAGCAGTATCTGTAAGAGAAATACATGGATGGGAATACTAAGGAGTTCTATGAACTCAAGCTGGGGCAACTCACCATAGACGAATTTGTCAATAAATTCCTTGAACTACTGAGGTATGTACCCTACATAAAATATGAAAAAAGTAAAAATGTAGTGGTTCATTAGTGGGTTTCCTCAGACCTACTGGGATAGGATTGAGTTCGACGAACCAAATACCTTAGAAGAAACTATCTAGAAGGTGAAGTATTGTTATGAACATTTTGGGAGTAAGACAAGACCTCGCGAGGACTAGAAGACTAGGAGTAATTCGGGATTCTAGAAGAAAGGGTTTAAATTCTCAAGATTCAAGAAATATGGAAAAAATTCTAGAAGAAACCTTCCTACTAGAAGTGTATATCAACAAAATTTCCCCTCTCAAAGTGGAAATAAACCTTTTAATACAGCCCCAGGAAAGACTGATAACCTAAATAAGGAACCCTTAAAATGTTGGGGTTGTGGAGAGGATCATAAATTGAGGGATTGCCCACACAGACAACAGAACAGTAAGAGGGTCTACAATATCCAAGAAACTACCACCGTCAATGATGTGGCTAAGAGCATGACACGAATCTATGCATCCTTGGACAATAATCAAGCCGACCACCAAGATTCAGTAGTGGAGCTGGAAGGTATGATCGCCAACCATCTAGTTTTTATTTTAATTGACCCAGGTTCTAATTTGAGTTATGTGGCCCCTTTGACTATTGATAAGTGTAAACTGAAACCAATTAGACATGTTAAATCATGGTTGGTACAATTATCCACTGGGACCAAAAGAAAAGTGGTAGAGGTCATACCAACCTGTCAATTCATCATGGGTGAATTGCCCACCCAAGTGACCCTTAACGTACTTCCCCTGGGATCTTATGACTTGTTGATTGGTATGGATTGGTTGGCTGCTTATAAAATTAAATTGAATTTTTATCACAAAACTTTAGTATGTGTAAATGAAGAAGGAAGAAAGATGAACCTCCAAGGGATTCAGAATCCTGTTTCAGTGAGGCAACTATCATCCCTTCAAATGAAAAAGTATTGCAGAAAGGGGTGTTCCTTATATACCATACAAGTATTGGAATATATTGAGGATGACAAACCAAACCTAGAGGACCACCCCATATTAAGAGAATACAAGGATGTATTCCTAGAAGAAATACCAGGTCTACCTCTAAGAAGGGATATTGACTTCTCGATAGAACTTACACCGGGAGCGGTACCAACAAGTAGAACGCCATACAGAATGAGCACGCCAGATCTAGTTGATCTCAAGCTACAGCTAAAGGAGATGATGGACAAAGGCTACATCTGACCCAGTGTATCTCCATGGGGAGAACCCGTCCTGTTTGTGAAAAAGAAATATGGCACACTCCGGTTGTGCATAGATTACAGACAACTCAATAAGGCAACCATAAAGAACAAGTACCCCTTACCAAGAATCGATGACTTGTTCAACCAATTGGGAGGTGCATTCATATTCTCGAAGATCGACATAAGGTCTGGCTACCATCAAGTCTGGATTAAGGATGAAGACATCCACAAAACAACCTTCAGGATGAGGTATGGTCACTATAAATTCGTGGTGGTGCCGTTTGGGTTAACCAATGTCCCCGCCACTTTTATGTGCTTGATGAATAATGTACTCAACAAATTTCTGGACAAATTTGTATTGGTTTTCATTGATGATATCCTAATCTACTCCAAGAACAGGGAGGAGCACGAAGAACATCTTAGACTCATACTTCTAGTACTAAGAGAGCATCAGCTCTATGCTAAGTTTAGCAAGTGAGACTTATTTAAAAAGTAAGTCCATTACCTAGGCCATTTCATTTCTAAGGAAGGAGTGGAAGTAGACCCTGACAAGATCATATCTATTATGGAATGGTCTACCTCGAAGGATATATCCGATATTAGATCCTTCATGGGCTTAGCAGGATACTATAGAAGGTTCATAAAAGGGTTTTCCAAGATTAGCTATCCAATCACTTCCCTTCAGAAAAATGGGATTAAATTCATTTGGACATCGAAATGTGAACAAATATTTCAGGAACTGAAATACCTCCTGACCCATGCACCTATGCTAAAGATTGCAGACCCGGATAATGATTTCCTTGTGTGTACATATTCTTGCAAGGAAAGACTTGGAGGAGTCCTTATGCAAGAGGGACATGTAATTTTCTACACGTCTAGGAAATTAAATGAGAATGAGATCAATTATGTGACCCATGACCTAGAATTGGCTGCCATAGTACATGGTTTAAAAATGTGGGGGCACTACCTCTTGGGTAGAAGATTTGTGCTTATGACAGATCATTGTGGATTGAGACACCTGTTTTTTCAACCAAAACTCAATGCCAGGCAAGCTAGGTGGATGTCTATCCTAAGTGAATTCGATTTTGAAATCAAATACATAAAAGGAAAGGAAAATAGGGTGGTCAATGCCCTTAGCAGGAGTATAAAAATGATTCATCTAGCAATAGTAAGCGTCTGTGAAACAGACTTCAGGGAAAGAGTCAGAAATTCACAAGAGACAGATGCATTCTTCAAGGCCATGACCTCATACCTAATACAAGAGCCTATAGGGATGAAGTATGAAGGCTACCAGATGCTCAAGGAAGGGTTGCTGACTTACAAAAACAGATTGTATATTACAAACTATGACGACTTGAAGAGGTTCATAATGGATGAACTAAATAAGAGACCATATACTGGTTACCCAGGATATCAAAAGATGATCACGACCACTAGGAAACAATTCTATTGTCCTGGGTTGAAGAAAGACATAGCTAAATATCTAGCTAAGTGCCTAGAATGCCAGCAATTTAAGGAAGAGCAACGACATCCAACAATATTATTACAACCCCTACCGATCCCAGAATGGAAATGGGAAACCATCTCCATGGATTTCATCACCAGATTACCAAAGTCGACCAAGAAAAATGATGCCATCATGGTTGTGGTGGAAAAACTGAGTAAATATTCTCATTTCATTCCTGTCAAATCAACTTGCAAGGCCATAGATATTGCCAACATCTTCATGAAGGAGATAATTAGACTGCATGGCATGCCCAATGAAATTGTATCTAACCGAGATACCAAGTTTACTTCGAACTTTTGGAAATCCCTAATGGTTGGTTTTGAGACTAAATTGTTGTTCATCATAGCCTACCACCCTCAAACTGATGGACAAACATAAAGAATGAAACAAATAGTAGAATACATGCTAAGGATGTAATATACCAAATATAAAAAGTATGCAGAACAGAAATAAAATGCTAGAAATGGCAGAATAACAACAGTATAACCAGAACAATCACCACAATAACACTAAAATGATATAAGAATAACAACAAAAATAACACTTTGATTTTGAAAGCAATGTTCACGGGCCTCTTCAAGGGGGAAACCTCTAGTTGAGCAAAGCTATATTACAATAATATCCAAGCTAGGGTTCTCATACCCTCGACTCCTATTTATACTAAATATGTCTATCAAAAGAAGCATCTAGAGGAAGATCCTTCTAGAAGCGGAAGCTTCTATTAGGTCTTCTTACATTCGACTTATTCTATTTTATTGCAAGGCCTTATTAATATTGACCTTTATTACATCCGAATATATTGTTCTACCTATGTGCGGGTTAGGACCCTAACATGTCCTCCCCCTTAAAAACAACCTTGTCCTCAAGGCTTGAGATGTGGAAATTGTTACAGAATGGTAGTTGGTTCCAAAGTGGCATCTGTTGGAGTTGTATCTTTACACTGGACTAACACTTCCTTGATGGTTCTCTGACGCAGGCGACGCTCACGCTAGTCCAAAAATGCTTGTGGTTGTAGCTAAATGGATCCTTCTTTGGCTAACTCATGAAAGTTGGTTTGAATTTGGCACTTAGTTCCAATCACCTTATTTAAGCATGAAACATGAAAAACAGGATGTAACTTCAAATGACTGGGCAAAGCTAACTGATAAGCTACTTTTCCCACACGGTTGAGAACGGTATAAGGACCATAAAATTTGGGCGCTAACTTCTAACAATGCTCGGCCTTGCGGGAAGTTTTCTTGTAAGGTTGCAGTCGAAGAAACATCTGATCCCCTTCTGCAAATTGACATTCAGAGTGAATTTGATCTGCTTGTTGGTTCATGCGATTCTGTGCCATGACCAAATTCTCTTTGAGGGTACGAAGAATAGCCTCTCGAACTATAAGTGTTTGGTCAACCGCCTGGACCTTCAAGACATAAGGTTAGTATGAGAGAATTGAAGGTGGCTTATGTCCATATACTGCTTCAAAAGGAGTCATGCGTGTAGTTGTATGGTATGAAGTGTTGTACCACCATTCAACTAGGGGTAACCATCGAGCCCGCTAATTTTTCTTTTCCGAGGAAAAACACCTCAAATATGTTTCCAAACAATTGTTGACAACTTCCATTTGACCATCAGTCTGGGGATGATAAGTTGTGTTGAGATGCAATTGGGTGCCTTGTAGCTTGAACAGTTCTTGCCAAAAATTTCTTGTGAAAGTTGGGTCACAATTAGAAACAATAGAGTGCAGCATGCCATGAAGCTTGAAGACCTGATCCATGAAAATTTAGCCACCGTGGATGTTGTAAATGGGTGTTGAAGAGCACAGAAATGAGAATACTTGGAAAGGCGATCAACAACCACCATGATGACTGATTTATTTCCCGATTTGAGTAAGCCGGTAATAAAATCCATAGAGATATCCTTCCAAATAGCAGGTGGAATCAGAAGCAGTTGTAGTGTGCCCAGAGATTTGATTGTTTCTCCCTTGTTGCGTTGACACACATCACATTCAACAACAAAGTTATGAATTTCATGTTTCATACCATCCTATAAAAAAGAACGTTTGACCCTGTCATAGGTTTTGTTGAACCCGGAGTGCCCCGATGTGGGTGTAGCATGAAGCTCAGAAAGTATCGTGGATTTAATCTTTGATTGTTTACTTAAATACAAACAAACTTTGTATCTAAGCTCATCATGGAGCCAAGAGTACCCTGGGGAAGCTGGAGCATTGGTGTAACACCCTATTTCCCCCAATTTGTAATTAATCATAAAATAGGAATTACCATGCTAATGCATGAGGACAATGTAAATGTATTATTTTTTGAGTTGTCAATGACTGACTATGGGGGTGAAGCCTTGAAAGTACTGGCCATGATATCACTAGAGGAAGAATGTGAAAACTATAAGAGAGGGTTCATTATGAAAAATAACCCCAAATTTCCCTTGATGAGGATGACAACCTCCTTCGGATCCCAAGGAGAGAAATTAGTTAATGAAGAAAGGATCGATGGTTGAATTATCAACCACCCCCATGAATGGAAACATGGGTTGTCAGCTCGAAGTACCACAGGGACCTGCAAACCTAAGCTTCCTTCTTACAGAAGGAACAAGATACGTTGAAAAACCTTCCAAGGTAAGAGGGATACACACGGAAGAGGAGACACCAGACAAAAAAAAGAGCGTAAGCTCAGAAGGGAGATGCGCAGATCTCTCCAGCGAGTCATGAACTGAAGGCCACAAGCTTGATGCTGAGGAGCATCTGAGAAACCTCACCAAGGCCATAACCGAGATAGAGAAAGCTTTGAGTTACAGAGAACATGACCCAAACATAAGCAGAAATGGAGGGAGAACCTTCGATAAGTGTGAGAATTCCCTGGTGATATCATGGCTTGGCATGGGGGTGGCCAGAGTGCTAAGAATGAATGCCTTTGTGCCTATGGTCAGGTGGAAGGATGAACACCCACAGTTAGTTGGTTGGCGGCAACCTGTAATAGATAAGTGATCTCCTGCCCTGTGTAATTTATATGTAACTGTGTATGAATTGGCTATATTGTGTATGTTGCAGGAATTGTGCATGACTTCTTAATGGATATACTCTATTCCTTTTATCACTGCTTGGTTGTATAATTAGGCCAGTAAGAAATCATATGGTTAGGATATGTTTTATACTCATAAATACTTGTGTCCTGTGGCAGCATAAGCTCGAGTCACGAACTATGTATTCATCAACCATGAACACAGTTTCATGTACGCATGTAAACCTTCCTAATCATTTTGAGTCCCTTGGAGGACGAAGCCTGTTAAGCCTAGAAGAAGAGCACAAGGCTCTTAAGTCCTTCATAGCTGACGAAGCTCAGGAGGGATAACACTTGCAGAGTGTTCCTTAAACCAAGGTGGATTGCAGAGGAAGGGACAAAGGTTCGAAACCTTTGGAGACCGAAATTATTCAAGGACTGGAAGCAACAAAGGCTCCAAAGGAAAAATAGTCGATATTGGAGGAACGCAGATACGAGGATGGACAATCATCATATCTACAGAAGTAGCGATAACCTTAACGCTTCGTGCCCAAAGGAGGATTTTGATGTTCAGAGGTTTGAAGGAAGAACCTTACAACGTGCGAGTCACGAAATCCTAAACTCTTCGAAGAGGAAATCAAGCCATCCATTGTAGAGCACGCGTGGCGAGAGCTCAACATTTCGATGACTCGTAGAGCAAGAAGGTCAAAGAACATACTGTTCAAACTAGCAATGTGCGAAGTCACGATTTGATCATAGCCGTCCATCAAGGAGGGCACGTGGCGAAAGCTCAGTGTTTTTCTTACTCGTGACTTGAAGGAGTCAACGGGCAAGGTTTTAAGGACTCGCGATATGCGAGATCGCGAAAGGATCTAGACTATTGGATCCAAGCCACGAGAGAACCGTTGGATCAAAACCTCTATGTGGTATCGCGTATCGGGGGTTCAAAGGTTGAAAGAATTTATTTTTGACTGTAGAAGTCGCGAAGTGTCGAGCATCGAGGGCTCGTGCGAACACGTGGCACATCCATTAGGTGGGGACCACGTGGTTGATAGGTGGTGGACACATGTTGCTTAAGAAAGAGTCAACCCATTGTTGACCTTTCACGTTTCAGGGATTCGCAAAGGAAGAGAACGAGGGCGCAACACTCCAACTTGCGAAGTCGCGAGTTGTGAGTAGTGCTAGTGTTTATCCTAGCCTATGGTTATATGTAGCAGGTGCTAGTGAGGAGGCAGCCATACCCGTATCACATTTCAAGTATCGACGTTTGGAGAAAGAGGAGTCGAGAGCCTTGACTCTCCAACTTGCGAGTTGTGAAAGGCGCTTCCGCTAAGGCCAGGTTGTGGTCGCTTGGAGGAGGATATGGGAAGGGATGGTCTGCGCTAGTCCCCGTAGAAATTCAGGGATTCTGTCCCTCAAAGAAAAGACAAAAAAAAATAATTAGTTGTCGTAGTGGGTGCATGACAATTGGACTGCAATTGTTGGATCAGATGCGAACTTTTGTGATCTTGTAACCATTCTTGGCGAACAGCTCGGAGCCAATTTGGTACAATGAAGGAAAGAGAAAAAAGGGATCCTTCATCTTCATATTTTCGGGAAAGTGCATCCGCAACCACATTGTCTTTGCCTTTCTTGTAAACAATCTCATAATCATATCCAAAGAGCTTAGTCACCCATTTTTGTTGCTCCGGGGAGGAAATGCGTTGTTCCAGAAAATACTTGAGGCTTTGATGGTTTGTCTTAATTTGGAAACGTCGCCCCAATAGATAAGGGTGCCACAGATCAACGACATGCATAATAGCCAACATTTCCTTTTCATAGATGGATTTGCCCAGATTTCTTTTAGATAGTTTCTTGTTGGTAAAGGCCAAAGGACGACCCTCTTGCATAAGGACAACACCAATTCCTTTCCCTGAGGCATCACATTCTAGGAAAAAGGTCTTTGTGAAATCAGGAAGGGCCAAGACTGGAGTGGTGCACATGACCATCTTAAAGGTTTGAAAAGCTTGAGCAGTGGCTGTATTCCAAGTGAAAGAGTTCCTTTTTAGGAGAGTAGTGAGAGGTGCTGTAATATTTCCATAATTCTTAACAAACTTGTGATAATACCCTGTTAAGCCCATAAATTCATGCAAGATTTTGAGAGTCTTTGGGTGAGGCCAGTCTTGCATAGATTCAATCTTTTTAGGATCCACCCTGAAGCCATCCTTGCCAACTAGATGACCCAAGTATTCTACTTCTTAGGCACCAAAAGCACATTTAGACTGTTTCAGGAAAATTTGGTGCTAAGAGAGTAGATTGAGAACTTGATCCACATGAGAAAGATGGTTTGTCTGGGTTTTTCTATAGATGAGGATATCATCAAAGAAAACTAAGAAAAAATGATGGAGAAAAGGACAGAAGACATGATCCATGAGGCTTTGGAAGGTGGAGGGGGGCATTAAACAAGCCAAAGGGCATGACCAAAAACTCATAGTGGCCCTCATGAGTTCTAAAGGCAGTCTTGGGAATGTCTGCCTCTTTCATACGTATATGGTGTAAGACAAATGAGGATTAGTTTAGTAAAGAATTGGGCACCACTCAATTCATCCAGGAGGTCATCAATGACATGAATGGGAAATTTGTCTTTAATGGTAAGTTTTTTGAGGGCATGGAAGTCATGACACATTCGCCAAGAACCTTCTTTCTTCAGGACCATTACCACAAGAGAAGAGTAGGGGCTCATACTAGGGTGGATAACGCCTACATTAAGGAGTTCCTAGACCATTTTCTGAATTTCATTTTTTTGGGAAAAGGGGTGATGATACAGACGGATATTGGGAGGAAGGCTTTCGGGTACAAGGGGAATGGAATGATCATGAACACCATGGGAAGGAAGGAGTCCTTGGGGAGTGGAAAAGACCACTTGATGTTTAGAAAGGATGGCTTGGAGGTCTTGTGGCATCGAGGGTGTCTCTATTGCTTGTATGGCATGGAGTTGGGAAATAACACCAAAATGATCTTTTTTGAGAAGCTTTTCCATGCGATGGGAACTAATGATCTCAGGTGAACCGGTGGTGATTCCTTGGAACTTATATTGGTGGCCCTCCTGGTCGAATTGCATGGGTAAGTCCTTAAATCCATGAGAATGGGACCCAAATTCCTTAGCTAATCTGCACCCAACACAATGTCACAACTGCCCATGTTGATAGCAAACATATGAGATTTCAGGTGGTAGCCACCAATTTGGAGATGCACATTTTCACAACACCCTCCACATTTCATGGAGCCACCATTGGCAATCATGATTTGGAAATTATTGATGGCATGGATGTAGCAATGAGTTTCTTGGGCAATGCGGTGATGAATAAAATTGTGGGTGCTTCCACTATCAACCAGAATGGTTACCTTCCAATGCTTGATGTAATCGATTAGCTTGAGGGTTTGGGGAGTAGAGAAGCCAGTGAGAGCATTGAGGGAAATGATCGGTTCTACTTTGGGAGGGTCTGAGGGAGGGGTTATGTCAGTGGTTTTAGGTGACTCAGACACAAGGGGAGTTTCAACATCCTCTTCTGAAATATCCTCATATATGGCCATAAAAATCTTTTGTTCCTTGCACTTGTGGCCCAAGAAATATTTACCATCACAATTATAACAAAGGCCTTTGAGTTGGTGTTCAACCATTTCATCCTTGGTCAATTTTTGGATCTTTAGTGGAGCGGGGGGAGTAGTGGGATTTACTAGTTTAGGGTGAGGGATAAAGGAGGGTTTTCGATTTTGAGAAGATACAACATGTTGTGATTATTTATCTCTTTTAGTAGCCTCCACCCAAATCTGAGGTTGAGCCATGAAGACATGGGCCCGAATCTCATCCTTGAGGCCAGTGATAAAACACTCTCAGAAAAATGCATCAGACATGCCCTCTGTCCAAAAATCCAAGCGCTCAAAGGAAGCTATAAAGTCTTCCACTATTCCTGAATGTTTCAACTTTGTCAAATGACCAAAATGATTGGTGTCAGTGTTAAAGCCTTCATAAATATCTGCCACAAAGTGTGTCCAAGCAATATACCCTTGATTGGAAGTTTTTCTCCATTTCCACCATTGCCAACGTTCTTGATTTAGATGGAGAACACCATACCGAAGTTTGGCCAAGTCATATGTGTAGCGCACCTTTTTGGCTACCATAGATTAATCTCTCTTAAAAGGATACTATAACACCACTTGGTACATAACTCATACATGCATTATATAATAACATGCATTTAATCAAGAGATTCAATTAAACTCAGAGTAAACATAAGATTTTCTGCTATAATTAACAATCAATAGCATTTAACATTAATTCATACACACAGTGGAATTCATGATAACATAAGCAGCACAGTCATGCAAAACATGATTAAAGCATAATCAGATACTTATCTTTTTAACAGTGGTAGACTCCACCAACCAAGTGTAGACCTTCCATGAACCTCCCAGCCTTAGATTGCACTGCTCATCATCTCAACAGTGGGTCACCCCCGAGCTGGGACTAAGCTCCACCCCAAAGCAAGGAATCCTAGGCTAGGCTGAGGTTACAGGGAAAAAAACACAGAAAATCTGGAGGAATTCTTCCCAAGATGCCATCTTATGCCCACTACTACCAGACTCTCATTCCCCACATGCCTGTTCCGCCCGGGAGTATACACCTTCACAAGCACAGTCCATCGGTGCTAACCTCCCTCTCTGGGTCTTGGAAACATGCCGGATTAGGAAGTCTCAGAGCCTGAAGCTGGTGCTGGACACTCTCTGGAAGAAACCTCTTCCAACAACAACCACCTCCCTCACCTAGAGAGAGATCACACACAGGCTCAATCACAACTCACGCTAGACATCAAGCCATGCGCAGTCCAGCTCTGCGTGGTCACCATAGCCAATCGAAAATACAAACACAGCCTCTCAAACAAGCTCAGTAATGGCTCGAGGCCTCACAGTGATGGTTCACGGGAATGCATGACGAGTAATTCCTGCATGGGTCAACACAGACTCCATGGCTCAAAACAGAGGTGAAATCAGCTCTTCAGAAACAAACACAGGCTTCTCGGCTCATAGAATAGAGATGTACATGGATTTACAGAGCCAAACACAGGCTTTCCAACTGGTTCAACAATGGCGTAATGGTTCAGGGTCACTACTTCAGAACAGAGCCTCCACACATGGGTTCGATCAGTCAGACAGAGGATGCACACGGATTATCAAAGACAACATGGGATTTTTGACTCTCAGGAATGCACCAGGATTTCTCTGCAGGAGTCAGGTTGGTCGTACTATCCAGGGCTCTGTACGCATTCAGGAAATTAGGTAGAATGGAGGAGAATCCTTCTCACGGCTCATCCTGGCCGTTTTATTCGCATGCGCTAGGGTTGACACTTGTCACCCATAGAACTGCATGCGTTCCACCCACACACATCACCCTTGTATGTCCTCCCCTTGCCAGAAACTTAGGATAAAACATAAAATACACATGACTTTTTGAGATAATATTAAAATATTATTCCCAGGCTTAAGTCCCCTAGGCTTAGTCCCCAGGCTCAACACTTAGCCCCTTTCCCACCTTCCAGCCCCTAATTCCTTACCTTCTCTATGGATTCTTAGTCCCCCTTCACTCATTCATCGTGGTAGGTCTGCCTATGGCGGTGTTAATATTTTATTAATGTACTGCATACATTCAGGTACAAAATCAGGCCGTTGGCCTCCAACCCTTAGGCTCCCTGGCCTAACAAACATAAGCCACCAGCTTATAAAAACTTGGCTCACCATCCTATAAAACATAATTACAATTTCTTTCAGAACATGGTTTGCAATGGGGCTCGACCTTGGGGACACTACAATTCCCCTCCCCTTATTTTTTTGCACTGTCCTCAGTGCAACTTTACACAACATCTGCAAGCTTTTCAAAAAATTTCAAAAAGATGCGGGTACTCTGCCCGCATAACATCAGCATGCTCCCATGTCGCGTCCTCAGGACTGTACCAGGTCCACTAGACCTTTACAAGCTCTATAGCTCGATTCCAGAGCTGTTTTCTTTCCCTGTCCAATATGCACACAAGATGCACTTGCAGGACACCTTCTGGTTCCACCTAAATCACATTCCAATCTATAACATGATTAGCATCAGGTACATATTTCTTAAGCAGTGAAACATGAAACACATTATGTACAGTCATAGATATAGGTAGTGCAAGCATGTATGCAACTGGCCCAATCCTTTCTAGGATCTCAAATGGCCCACAAAATATTGCTGCCAGCTTGGCACAACTTCCTAGCTTCAGGGAACTCCTGTTAGTTTTCACTTTCAGGAAAACATGGTCACCCACTTTGAATTCTCTATGGGTTATGTTACTGTCAATGTAACTTTTCTGCCTATCCTGGGCAACTTTCAGATTCCGTTTAATTTTTATCATTTGATCTTCCATCTCTTTGAGCAGTTCAGGCCCAATGACTACTCTATCAGCTGGATTATCCCAACTCACTGGAGTGTTGCACTTTCTTCCATAAAGTTCTTTGAATGGGCTCATCTTCAATGATGCATGATGCCCATTATTGTAGGCGAATTCTACCAAATGCAGGTAGTATTCCCACCTTGATGGTTTATCCATCACATACATTCTCAGTATGTCTTCTATTACCCTGTTCACCCTCTCTGTCTGACCATCAGACTCAGGATGATACGCTGTACTAAAGTTTAGATTCATTCTGAATCCTTTGAACAGTCATTTCCAGAAATTTGAAGTGAATTTCGGGTCCCTATCAAACACAATTGTCTTAGGAATTCTGTGCAAGCGTGCAACTTCCTTTAAAAAGATATCAACAACATCAATTGCCCTGTGGGTGGTTTTTAGTGGAATGAAATGGGTGGCTTTAGTAAGCTTGTCCACCACCACCATAATTGAATCATGTTGCTTGCTTGTTCTGGGCAATCCTGTGATAAAATCTATTGTTACCACGTCCCATTTCCATTCAGGAATGGGTAAAGGCTGCAGCAACCCTGTTGGGTGCCTATGCTCATCCTTAAGCTTCTGGCACTCCATACATCTGGCGATGTATTCAACAATTTCCTTCTTCAGACCCAACCAAAAATAATGGCTTTTGACTGCTGCCATAGTCTTCTGATATCCAGGATGTCCAGCATAAGCCACGTTATGCATCTCCTTTAGAATTGCCAGCTTCAATTCTTGGACATTGGGTACATACACTCTATTTTTGTACAGAAGTAAGCCATCGGTTCCCAAGGTGTAACTTTCCTTGGTCTGTGGTCTCTCACCCTGCTATAGCTTTGCTACTAAACCTCTGTACTGCAAATCAGCATTTGCCGCTTCCAAAATTCTGTCTTTAATCTCAGTCCTATACATGCTAATGGCTGTAGCATGTAATTCGTGCACTTTTCTACTGAGTGCATCAGCCACCTTATTTTCTTTCCCTTTGATATGTTTGGTATCAAAGTCATATTCACACAGGAACTCCAACCATCTGATTTGCCTGGCATTTAAAGTCAGCTGATCAAATAAATATTTCAGACCGTTGTGGTCTGTTCTTAATTCGAATCTCCTTCCCATGAGGTAATGTCTCCATTTCCTCAATGCGTGGATGATTGCTTCCAGCTCTAAATCATGAGTGGCATAATTCCTTTCATGCTCTTTCAGCTTTCAGGACTCATAAAAAATTGCAAATCCCTCTTGGCTGAGAACTCCTCCCAACCCCTCCTTACACGCATTGGTGCACACTACGTAATCCTTATTTGGATCTGCAATCTTTAGTATTGGAGCACTGGTTAACAGTTGCTTCAATCACTGGAAACTGCTCTCACATTCTTCAGTCCACTGAAACTTCTTCTTCTTCCTGTTGTAACAGATATTAAAATTTTTCTCTACTTATGGTTTTCATCTAAATGTGTTTTGAGAATGATCATAGATCTTCTTCAGCTAGGAGTCTGGGCGACCATTTTCATCTATTTTAATTATTCATGTGTCTTCTACTATATGTTCATTTCAAGTATTTGACATGTATTTGAGGCTTGTTGGCATAGCATTGATTCTCAAAACGGTTTGAGATGAAAATGTCTTCGATAACAGCAAGGGGGATTATTCAATTTCAACATTCTGTAAATAATGGGCCTGCAATACTCTTGTTACCATGAAACCTATCTATAGTGAGCTTCAACTTTTATTTGGATGACTAGGGAAAGTTCATGAATAGTAAAGAGATAAGGTTGATAAATCTCCCCATTTTCAAGTGTTCGAGCAGATAAGAGTCAGGTTTTTGTGAAAGCTGTTATAACCTATGTTACCATGGAAAAGCCTTGCTTTGCTCAATCGAAAGAATCGTCTCAATACAATAGGCAAGTGGAACAGTCTCTTCTGTACAAGTTACGAAGTGTTTTAGAGTTCTAGCCTATGGATAAAGAAAGCAATAGGATGGATGGTACTGGGATGCACATTTGAAATTGCATTCAGAAGAAGGTTTTTACAGTAAAAGATTAATCACGCAGCATTGAATTTGGATGCCCCATTATTCCAGGTCTCCCTGATGACGTGGCTAAGCATTGTCTTGCACTTGTCCCCCGTGTGCATTTTCTGTCAATGGGGTATGTTCATCAGTCATGGAGGAAATTCATTCAGACCAGTGAGTTCTCTATAGTAAGAAGACATGCTAGTACAATGGAAGAATGGATTTATGTACTAACTGCATATCCAAAGGGTAAAGGAACCCACTGGCAGGTTCTAAATCCTCTGCATGGTCAATGGCAGACTCTTCCTCCTATGCCTGGTCCTACTAAGGCAGCGTTCGGGTTTGTTGTGATCGATGGTAGACTTCTGGTTATGGCAGGTTTAGTTGAACATGATGATGGCACTGCTAGAGCTTCAACAGATGTATACCAATATGAATCAGCCTTAAATAGATGGAGCATGCTTTCAAAGATGAAGGTGGCACACTATAAATTTGCTTGTGCAAGGGTTTCATGGCCTTCTCCTGGGATTCGCTGCAAATTGTTTTGAATGATTTGGTATCTCAGGGATTCCTGAAGAAGTAATTGGGAATTTGTGGACGGTGTATGCATTCGTCGGGGACTATGGTCAAGACAGAGAAAATAACAACCTTTGTTCAGTGTACAACTACCTACATTATGATTGCGAATGGTGTGAGGAATAAGGTTGAGGCAACTGGTGGAGTTGCAAAGAAATGGTTTAACACTGCATATAACCGCAGATTGAAATCTTGAGAAAGTAAGGGAACCATCTACTATTAACGATGGCCTACTCTTATCACCAGAGTAGAAAGAATTTGCAGTAGTGCATACACCACGAGCTGATCACTGCTTACCAGACATAACCCGTGCAACGACAATTGATCTTGTGAAACATGAAGGAATATATCTAGAAGAACGTCGAATCAGCCTATCAGAGTTCCATACTGCAGATGAGGTGTGGACAACTGGCATGATGGGAGAGCTTACACCAGTTGTGACCATTGATGGTCGTACTAGTGAAGATGGAGTTCAGTCGCAGTTGATACACCTACCATGAGAAAAAGCCAAACCAGCCTAAACAAAAATCCGCTAAGATCATCTGGTTACTACAATTGGGCTCCGTACAACGTGCTTTCCATCACTCCCCGAATCTGATAGCTCGTCCATATTTACAAATGGAAAAGTTGTCATGGCAGAGTCTGCAGAAGATGCCAAGTTTTTATACAAATACCAATGAAAGTTTTAATCAACTAATCACTTCCACTACAGATAGTACTTTGGATAAGCCTCTGGGGGAACCATTTCATGCAAGACAAGCAAGAGATACTGGAGCTGATAGGGGAAACAACCTGGAGGCTGAAGTCATGGACACTGAAGCTGTCAATGAGCAGAACTCGGAGCCTGAAGTTGAAGACCACGAGGGTTCATTTCGTAAAAACCTTCTCACATGGACATTAAGGAGAATTCAGAGAACACCCCACTTGTCAAATGATCGATATCGATTCAATGAAGCATCTGGCAGCCACAGAGTCTAGAAGACAAATCGTTTCACATTCCCTGGAACACCTAGAGTCTCATTTTCTCTTCTTAAAAGACTGATGTATGTGAGATTCAAAGGGGGGGGGGTGCATGAGCGCAGCAGGGGAAAACCTCTGTCAAGAGGGTTTCATTTGTAATGACTAAGTTTTTGTAAGTCATTAATGGACTGAGTTTTTTGTAAACTATTATGGAGCAATAAAGATGATTTTTCATTTGCGACTGTGAGATTCATCACGGTCGATTTCTTTCAGCATGTTTTCTTCTACTTCAGCTGTGTTAAAATTGTTTGGATTTCATTTATGTATTCCTTACTCATAGTTGATGTGTTACCATAGCCTTATGTCTTCCTTAACCCATTACAACTGCATTACATTTTGTTTTCTTCTAACCGATGGGCTTCATTATACTACTATAACATAAGGATTTGGGTGTTTCTGTATTTGTTTATTGCCTTTCCTCTGCACCAGCTATCAGCTGTGTAAGACCAATCTGCATTTTCAGAACTCTGCATATATCCTTCGCTACGGCGGCCGTCGGCCTTTCCTTTTTCTTTCCACTACCGCATCATGACAATTAAAGCGCTGAAAGATAGACTTACTTTGCCTCACTTTCTGCAAGTTATTTTGTTAAGAACCAAACATCAATATAGCATATAAAAACCTCAGGAAAAGTACTCAACGCCTTGAAAAAGAGATAATTTCAGATAATAAGCCTCTTCGAGGGGGCAACCTCCTTTTACCCCACTTAAATGTTCAAGTACAA
>ML785132.1:233200-248773 GCA_009831015.1 Picea engelmannii | reverse complement strand
TAATGGCCTAAAGCCGACATAATTAAAATAACATTACTAATCTAAATTACAACTAATGGCTTAAAGCCGACATAAATAAAATAGCATTACTAATCTAATATGCCCCAATTAAGGGGTAATGAGCCAATATTAGGGCTTAACATATTTAATCTCTGTTATTGTCTCTTTTCTTCGGTTTTCATTTGACTCCATGCCCAATGGACCTTTTCCTAGTTTAACCCCCAAACCCCATGAACCCAAGACCATATTTCACCCATAAATCTGCCCACCTTTTTCATGCTATTTAAATTCCTATCGTGACATTTTTCGAGAGATCCCTCTCAGGTTGGAAGAGGGAAGCTTCTAATCCAAAGTGGTTCGAGGTTGCCTAGGGATTGATTTGCCGCAACCCATTTCAGTTCTAAGTGTCAACGCTTCCTTTGCAAGGAAGTGACAGAATGAGCTATCTTAGAGAATCTGACTATAAACCTTCTATAGTAGCCTGCCAGACCCATAAAAGATCTAACTTCTGCCACATTCCTTGGTGCTGGACATTCTCGGATGGCCTCAACCTTTTCAAGATCCACAACGATCCCTTCTTTAGATATAATGTGCCCCAAGTAATGAATCTGCCTTTGATAAAATGAGAACTTGCTCAGTTTTGCGTACAACTGGTGTTCTCTCAACACCTGCAGCACCATTCTCAGGTGTTGCTTATGTTCTTCCTCTGTCTTGGAATACACCAAGATATCATCCAGGAATACTATGACAAACTTGTCCAAATAATCTCTGAACACCCCATTCATTAAGCACATGAAAACAACAGGCGTGTTTGACAATCCAAACGGCACCACTGTGAACTCATAATGATTGTACCTTGTTCTAAAGGCGGTCTTGCTGATGTCCTCATAATTTATTCTCACTTGGTGATATCCGGATCTGAGGTCTATTTTTGAGAATATTTTTGCATCCTTCAACTGATCAAAAAGATCATCAATCCTTGGCAGAGGATACTTGTTCTTGACAGTGACCTTATTCAACTGTCGAAAATCAATGCACAACCTCAACGTCCCATCTTTCTTCTTCACGAATAGGACCGGGGCTGCCTAAGGTGACATGCTGGGGTGAATGTATCCCTTCTTTAGTAGTTCTTCGAGCTGCAATTGCAACTCTTTCAGCTCTGGCGTACTCATTCTATAAGGAGCCTTCGAAACTGGAGCTGCTCCAGGCATCAAATTTATAGAAAAATCGATGTCCCTCTTCGAAGGTAGTCCAGGTACCTCTTGAAATACATCCTTGAACTCTTTGAGTACCTTGTGATCTTCCAGATTCGAGACTATATCTTGGGATGCTTCTTCCACCTAAACTGCAAATACTTGACAGCCTTTTCGGTAACATTTCTTTAGCTACATGGTTGAGATTTCCCTAACAACCATGGCTCTGGGAATTCTTTGGACTGTTACCTGATTTCCCTCTTCGTCCAGACATGTAAATCTCTTGTTACAACAGTCCAGAAGGGCATGGTGCTGGTCCAACTAGTCCATCCCAATTAAGCAATCGTATGAGCCTAAAGGCATAATGTTCAATTCAGCCTTAGTGCTCATTCCTTTCATGTCTATTGAACAGGACTTAACCAATTCAGTGACCTTCCTCTTGGTCCCTGTGGCTAACTGCACTAACCAAGACTTCTCATGTTTGCTTCTTGTTAGATGCAAACTGTCCACCATTCTAGGATCTACATAACTATGGATAGCCCCTGAATCAATTAAAATAATTAGTGGTCGATTGTTAATCATACCTTCCACTTCTATCATGTGCGATTGAAATTCTGCTTTCTTGTTTTCCAAGGCTGCGTAGATCCTCGACATTCTGCTACCCATATCCTCCACTATTTCATCTTGCTGAACAATATGAATAGTCCTCGCTTTACCATTTTTATGGGGACAATCTCTGTACTTGTGGTTTCCTTGACAGCCCCCAACACTGAATGGGCACCTGTCTCTGTCTTTGTGCTCCCTCTTCAGTCGTTCTCGGCTCTCTAAATGATGGCTGTCCCTAAAGACTGTTTCTGAAAAAGGGAGGCCTGTTTCCCTTCTGCCTCTGTTCTTTCTTAAACCTCTTCTGGTCATCCCAAGCCTTCCGAAAGATAGGATTTTCTCTTTGCTGTTCGTATAAGCATTTCGCCCTTCTTATGGTTTCTTCCATGGTCTTAGGATCATCATACTGAATCTTGTCACCAATGGAAGGTGGTAGTCCACTCAGATACCTCTGAATTTTGACAGCCTCATCTTTGATGAACGAAACATACTTCAGTAGTTCCAGAAAACTTCATTCATACTCATCAATAGTCATGTTGCCTAGCTTGAGTTCGAAGAACTCCTTTATCTTTCTGTCATAGTACCTTTTAGTCAGGTATTTCTTCTCAAAATACCTCTTAAATTCCTTCCAAGTGACCTCTTTCTTTCTGATGTGTTTCACTTGCACAAACTGATCCCACCACATGGGTGCTTTTCCTTTCAGTTGATACATTGCAATTCTTCCTTCTGCATGGGTGGAATAATTCTGCAGTTGGAAATATTTCCTCATGCCAAGCAACCATGTCTCGGCATCTTCCTCCTTCTTATGTTCTCCATCAAATTTTGGAGGCTTAATCTTGTTTATCTCCCCTTTCAATTCATCCTTTCCAGATTTTCGGTGTTTTCTGGTAGGAGACGAGCTTGAGCTACTGTGTGTTTCCTTGCCAAAATGCTTCAGGGAGAGACGGTAATGTCTGTTACCACTCCTCGATCTTCTTCTCCTCTCAGGGGTTCTGACACTTCTTGATCTACTTGTGTCACTCTCTTTTTCCAATTTCTTTTCTATTCTTTCCAGGCTCTTCAACATTTTAAAGTTGAATTCACCCTGCCGATCCCTGGTTTTCATGAGCTTTCGGCTATCAGCTAGGCGAGCCTGAGCATCTTTCTGCAATATTTCGATGAGTTTCATCAAATGTCCTTCCTTATCCTTCTCTTTCCCGTGCCCATTGTAGTTCAATCCTTCCACTTCCACGTTGACATCCCTTCCTTCTCGTTCGTCCTCTATTTCGGGGCCCATCTGCACCTTTTCCCACTCCATACTCGGCGTTGGTTAACTGGAGTTCTGACTCTTCGTTGAACTCTGCACATGCACTGTGAAATTCAATTCAAAGTTTGTCAGGTCATTAAGACTTCACGAACAATCCACAACATTTATAAGCCAATACGAACAAGAACAAAATACGTTTCGATTCAAATAAGTTTTCTGAGCTCTCGTTCGGCTCTGCAAATTCCAGGACTTCAGAACTTCAGAATCTTAGTCCATGAAGATCCAACAGTTACATCTTCGTAACCAAATTCACCCTTTCGCAACTTGCGATCTCGCGAGTTCGTGATTCGAGGACCCTCGACTCATTTCCTCCAAACGTCGATACTCAAGATGTGATACGGGTGTGGCTCCCTCCTCGCTAGCGCCTGTTATACATGACCGTAGGCTAGGGCTAAGTGCCAGCACTCTTCACTATTCGCACCTTCGCGATTTGTGGCGTCCAACCCTGGCACCTCCCTTTCAGGAAACCCCGAGAAGCGATGTTGACTTTTCTCCTCGCATTCTCGCTACTCACGACTTTGTGAGTTTTAATGTCAAGCTCCCGTGCTCTTATCTCATGAATTCCCAAAATCCCGAATTACTTTATTCTCCGGGCCCATAGCACAACTGTCGCCCTTCACCACCGTGGCATGTGGTATGTTCAGGAGGGTCCACGTCACCTTTGGTGATGTCATCGGGTCCCACCACTCTCACCTGTCTTCTTGACTCACTGGCACATGGTATGCATTCATGTGCCCACGTCCATTTCAAGCAAGGAATCCAACGGTCAGATCCCCTCCTCAGATCAACGACACAGATCTTTTCGGCATTTTGGGGTTTCGGGCATCGAGATTTTGTGCACTCCACATCTTGAACCTCCATCTGCCGAAATCCCAAAATCACTGTTTACTAAACTACGTGATCCAACGGTCAAGTTCTTCTCCCCATGATCTACGATGTAGATCTTTTCGGCATTTCGGGGTTTTCGGGAGCTCGTGTATCACGATTCCCACACTCCTGTGCAATTCAAAAGGATTTAAACCCTACACACACTCTCCATATCTAACAGTCACGAGGGTTCACCTTCCCTCTCGAGTAGATCCTAAGGTTCTAACGCTATTGGTGTGGAGACCTATCTCCTCATGGCCATAGACCACACCAGCTGCGGTTTCACACGCTGCTAAACCTCCTAAGCTTAAAAACTTGTCAAGCAACTCCTTGACACTTCGGAGCAAACCAGGGTTTGAAATTGGCCTTCCAGACCCAATTTCCCTCACACTCTCGGTCCAAAGACCGCTCCACTGGCCCATCTAGGCTCAGTGTCAAAACCTTGGCTCTGATACCAAAATGTAGCACACCTTTTTGGGTACCATAGCTTAATCGCTCTAAAAGGATACTATAACACCACTTGGTACATAACTCATACAGGCATTATATAATAACATGCATTTAATCAAGAGATTCAATTAAACTCAGAGTAAACATAAGATTTTCTGCTATAATTAACAATCAATAGCATTTAACATTAATTCATACACACAACAGAATTCATGATAACATAAGCAACACAGTCATGAAAAACATGATTAAACCATAATCACATACTTATCTTTTTAATAGTGGTAGACTCCACCAACCAAGTGCAAACCTTCCACGAACCTCCCAGCCTTAGACTGCACTACTCATCAAATCAGCAGTGGGTCACCCCCGAGCTGGGACTAAGCTCCACTCCAAGGAAAGGAATCCTAGGCTAGGCTGAGGTTACAGGGAAAACAACACAGAAAATCTGGAAGAATTCTTCCCAAGATGCCATCTTATGCCCACTACTACCAGACTCTCATTCCCCACATGCTTGTTCTGCCCAGGAGTATACACCTTCACAAGCACAGTCCATCGACCTTCACAAGCACAGTCCATCGGTGCTAACCTCCCTCTTTGGGTCTCGGCAACAGGCCAGATCAGGAAGTCTTAGAGCCCGAAGCTGGTGCTGGACACTCTATGGAAGAAACCTCTTCCAACAACAACCACCTCCCTCACCTAGAGAGAGATCACACACAGGCTCAATCACAACTCGCGCTGGCCATCAAGCCACGCACAGTCCAACTCTGCGTGGTCACCATAGCCAACTGGAAATAAAAACACAACCTCTCAAATAGGCTCAGCAATGGCTTGAGGCCTCATAGTGATGGTTCACGGGAATGCATGACGAGTAATTCCCGCAGGGGTCAACACGGACTCCATGGCTCAAAACGGAGGTGAAACCGGCTCTTTAGAAACAAACACAGGCTTCTCGGCTCACAGAATAGAGGTGTACATGGATTTACAGAGCCAAACACATGCTTTCCAACTGGTTCAACAATGGCGTAATGGTTCAGGGTCACTACTTCAGAACAGAGCCTCCATGCACAGGTTCGATCAGTCGGACAAAGGATGCACACGGATTATCAAAGACAACACGGGATTTTCGACTCTCGGGAGCACACCAGGATTTCTCTGCAGGAGTCGGGTTGGTCGTACTATCTAGGGCTCCGTACGCATTCAAGAAATTAGGTATAATGGAGGAGAATCCTTCTCACGGCTCATCCTGGTCGTTTTATTCACATGCGCCAGGGTTGACACTTGTCACCCATAGAACTGCATGCGTTCCACCCGCACTCATCACCCTTGTACGTCCTCCCCTTGCCAGAAACTTAGGATAAAACATAAAATGCACATGTCTTTTTGGGATAATATTAAAATATTATTCCCAAGCTTAAGCCCCCTAGGCTTAGCCCTCAGGCTCAACACTTAGCCCCTTCCCCACCTTCCAGCCCCTAATTCCTTGCCTTCTCTATGGATGCTTAGTCCCCCTTCACTCATTCATCGTGGTCAGTCTGCCCAGGTGGTGTTAATATTTTATTAATGTGCTGCATACATTTAGGTACAAAATCAGGCCCTTGGCCTCCAACCCTTAGGCTCCTTAGCCTAACAAACACATAAGCCACCAGCTTATAAAAACTTGGCTCACCAGCCTATAAAACATAATTCCAATTTCTTTCAGAACATGGTTTGCAATGGGGCTCGGCCTTGGGGACACTACAATATGTAATGTCATACAAAGATAAATAATGTTCCATTTGGGTTACCTAACCAGTGGGGTCTGAGCCATCAAATTTGGTCACATCCGCCCCCGGAAGGCGTAGGTCACGTTGAAAGTGATGGTGATGAAATTTATGGGAATGAGAGGAATTTTCACCTTCAGTATGTGGGGGTGATTCAGACAAAGGGTTATCTGTAGGGATATGAAGCTTGGTGCAAAGTGACGAAAAGACAGATTCAAGCTGGGTGGTCAGGTCTTGTTTGATTTCCTTCATTGAGGACTGCATGGTTGTATTGATGGCAGCAACATTGGCACTGAGTTGTTTCACTTATTGTTGGATCTCGATGAGACTATATTGCAAGGTATTAAAGTGAGCTTCCAAGTATTGGCTACGGGTATGGGCCAAGAGGACGAGGGAATCGAAAAGGGGCGTGTGGGGTCAATTTTTTTTCCAAAAAATGATATGTATGAATGTGATAAGGGAAAAAGAGATGAATCCAATGGGATAGGTCTCAAATAATGGTGAAAAAAATTCCAGGTAATCTAGGTTGATCCGTACACAGGTGTTGTTTGATGCGCTACCACTTGAATGGGTACCAACAGGGGTTACAAGGGTGGCCAACAGATGTGCGCTTAAGTACCACTTGCATTTCCTGTGTGGCTTAAAGATGCCAGAATACGTCTCTACCCTGAAAAAAAATTTAACCCACACTTTTTTCCAAGGAAAGTGCTCTGATACCACTTGTAATATACCAGATATCAAAAGTATGCAGAACAAAAATAAAATGCTAGAAATGGCAGAATAACAACAATATAACCAGAACAATCACCACAATAGCACTGAAATGATATAAGAATAACAACAAAAATAACACTTTGATTCTGAAAGCAATGTTCATGGGCTTCTTCGAGGGGGAAACCTCCATTTGAGCAGAGCTCTATTACTATAATATCCAAGCTAGGGTTCTCATATCCTCGACTCCTATTTATACTAAATATGTCTGTCAAAAGAAGCATCTAGAGGAAGATCCTTCTAGAAGTGGAAGCTTCTATTAGGTCTTCTTACATTCGATTTATTCTATTTTATTGCAAGGCCTTATTAATATTGACCTTTATTACATCCGAGTATATTGTTCTACCTATGTGCGGGTTAGGACCCTAACAAAGGATGCATGTAATGCATCAACCTAAGAAGTGGGAAGAATACCTACCATTGGTAGAGTTTGCCTACAACAACGGTTATCAAGAATCCTTGAAGATGAACCCTTTTGAAGTCTTCTATGGTAGATAGTGCAAGATTCCAATCAGCTGGAGTAATCCAGTGGACAAAATTACAATCGGACCTGACATGCTGAAAGAAATGGAACAACAAGTGGTTCAGATAAGACAAAATATAAATATTTCTCAGGATAGACATAAATGTTATGCCGACAGAAGGAGAACTCCCAGAGAGTTCAAGACCGGAGACCATGTCTATCTCAGAGTTAGACCCAGGAAGAGTTCCCTGAGAATGGGAGCATGTGCCAAGTTGGCACCTCGGTATTGTGGACCCTTTGAATTCTTAGATAGAGTGGGGGATGTAGCCTATAGAATAACACTTCCTCTCACAGTAAAGGCACATAATTTTTTTCATGTTTCATTACTGAAGAAATGTGTACATGATTCTAATCATATAATTGACTGGTCTGTGATCCAAGTGGAGTCGGAGGGAGAATTCCTTCCAGAACCCCAATGCATATTATATAGGAAGGAAACCTCATTCAAGAACCGAACCATTGCACAAGTCAAGGTGCAATGGAAACACTTTGGCCCAGATGAGGCTACATGGGAAATGGAAGATGCCATGAGACAGGCATATCCGATTTTGTTTACTTATGTACATACATATCATGTTGATAGATAGAACATCAAGGACGATGATTCCTTTAAGGGGGAGGGAATTGTAACACCCTATTTCCTCTAGTCTGTAAATATAACTATATGGGCCGAGGAACTATGGAAAACTTAAAAGTGTGAATGTTTGATTTGATTGACCTTGTGTAGAAGGTCGATAAAATGTAAATTCTGATTATTTTTAATAGAAAATGGTTACGTGTTGCATGATTGCTAAAAGAGGGGATGTGCTAAGACAGAGACCATGAAATGTTGTGAAAGGTGGTGGAGGGGACCAGGAATGGTTGCGTTAAACTCCACCGAACCAGTACCATGCTGGAATTAATTTTCTCAGATCAGAACAACCCTCTGACCAGGAATGAAATCCCGTCAGGATGGTAGGTGGGAAACCCTCCTCAAGAGTTAATGAGGGATGGGGCAGACTACCCATCGGTAAGGCTTCCAAACCTGACCACGGACTGGGAAATTTGAGCCACACACAATACTGTTGAGGGATTAAAGAAAGGAAGTGTGGTGGATAAAGGGAGACCTACGAAGAAAAATGCAGAGATGAGAGAGGAAACTCTTGGGTCCGAGGAAGGACTAAAGGAGGAACAGTGAGTTCCGATCACAGAAGTTAGAGATTGAACAAGGAGAAGGAGAGTAACCTTCATCCTTATCTATTTTCTGTATTGGGAGAAGGAGAGTAACCTTCATCCCTAACTTTCGTTGAGCTGGAAGTAAGAGATTGAATCTCAAAGCATTGTGGCTTAAGCTTGGGGGTGGCCAGTGATAAATCCATTGGGAGTGACTGAGCCTATGGTTGGGTGGAAACGAGCACCCCTTTCAGTAGTCGCATCACAATTTATGGTTCTGATAAATGTTTTCTTGCCTTATGTTTTGAATTATAAATAATGGATGCATGTGAGTTTTTACATGTCTATAAAGGTTTCCTTCTCTATATTAAATGATTAATTTATGAGTATGTGTTTGCTTCCTTGAGAACCTATAATTCTGCTTGGATTTCCATACGCCCCAGTTTGATCACTCGAAGGCGCTTTCCCCAGGAATTTACATCGTCGTTCTGGAGTCGAAGCAAGCCTTTGGGCATATTTACTAATTTGGTAACCTCACAAGTTACCTTGCCTTGATTCAGAGCTTAAAGCTCTACGAGTCGGGAAGGTGTTCCCTTCAGACCAATAGTCTAGGAGACTCTGAACTTGCACTTATTTCCTTAACCAAAACTCGACTAAGAGCGGGGATCATAGCCCCAAAGTTTTATAAATATCCACGTGACCTGGGTCTAGGAACTTTGGAGCTTGAGGCTCCGAGATGTCAAGTTGTACAAAGGTCAAGTTAAACCCCGCAATTGATATGCATCGTCGATCTATGATCGGATATCGAGGGTGGGGAATCACTGTGGAGCACGAAGGTGAAAATAGAGGGAACGCTAGTTTGCGGCCCACAATTCACCCTTGCTGTTGATATCGACGGGCTGGAGGATCAACGATCCCGGTTAGACTAGAACAAGTGAGCACTTTCCAGATTACAGAGGTTGAACTCCCTGGTAAAGAACTCACATGTTGGGACCCCGCAATTCTTTTGAACCGTCAATCATCGTTGATCTTCAATCTGAGTTTGAAGTGATCCCTGAAACGCAAGGAGTGCGTGGGACGACGAAATCCTTCAAAGAGATCAAGCTCAAAAGAGATACGCTTTCAGGAGCGCAGGCGAAATCCAGGAGGTGGGCTCATAGGAGGAGCAAAGGTCGAATCCCTTGAGCACTTAGAAAACCTTCTAAGTCGAAGTAAGTCAAAAGCCTAGGAGGAGGAGCGATAGTGGTCGTTGGATCACATCGCAGAGGTTCGACAACCATCTCATCTAAACAAGGTACATGAACCTTAGTACCTTGCACATGCAGAAGAAGAGGACTTACCAAAGTTCTGAAGTCTTGAAGTAGTTTGGGACTGTCCATCGTCAAGAGGGACACGTGGTGATGGATCTTGGACTCTGGAGAAATCTGTTTGAGGGTTTTTGGTTAAAAGTTGAAATTCCCAAACCTCGAAGACCCAAAGTTAATCTAGACCGTTCGATCTAGAGGGAAATGTGGAAATAGATAGTGGACTCCAGAGGAATCTGTTCAAGAGGAGGCAAGTTTGAAACTTTAGGTTCCTGAAGTGTGGAAAGACGAAGGGCCAGAGAAAATCTGGACCGTTGGATCCAAGAGGACATGTGTTGACAGATCATAAGATTCAGAGGAAGGTGAAGGTCGAAGTGTTGAAACATCCAAAGCCCGAAGGGTTGTGAGCCATTGATTGGCACGGGGACACTTGTCAATAGATCGAGAGCTCCAGGAAGATTGTAGTGGGGTTTCAGTTTGAGAAATGAGATTTTTGAAACCCAAAGGCTTGAAGACCCAAAGTAAACCTAGACCGACAGATCCAAGGGAGATGTGACGTGAATCCATGAACTTCAGGTAAAGTCCCGAAGTGAATTCATAGTCATTGGATTCAGAGGACACGTGGCACAAATCTTTGAGCTCCGGATGCAGACCCAAAGTAATCCTCGATCGTCAGATTAGGAGGACACGCGTCAGAGGATTGTAGCCTTCAGATAAAATTCATTGGGAAAAAGGTCTGAGATTTGAGATCTCAGAAGTCTGAAACCCAAAGGAGATCTCGACTGTCAATCAAGAAGAGGGTTGGAGGACCGTTGATTCCTGAAGTGGAAGAAAAATCGTTGATCGAACAGGACAGGTGTCCATAGATTGTCAGCTATGGAAGTTTGAAGTATGGAAGAAGCAGGGTTTGATATTTCAAAACCCCGAAGTATGGAAGTGTGAAGAGATCACAGTCGTTGATCTAGGACGAACATATTTGGTCCGTAGATTTGAGAGGTGTATATTTTAACCGTCGATTCAGACAGTATTGTCAAAATCGCGAGATCGACGATCCCATAGAATTTTGGGGACAGGAGTTGCATGAAGTTTAAAATATCGAGGGTGGGCCGCAATTCAAACCGTGGTTTCATCAGGAGGACACGTGGAGACTTGAGGAGGATTGCGGGCACAAAAGTAGTTTGACCCCAAACCGCTTGTGGCTGTGCTTGCGATCGTGTGGTCATCGCCAAGGTCACATCTGAGGAGAGGCCAAGAGAAAAGGGGATAACGCCAACTCCGAGCCTTCGCTGAAGTGGGAAGGAGAAGGTCAGGGGTATCATAAGACCTACAACAGAGGCCGAAAGGGCATATATCTAATTTAGAGGCGAGACTATCATGGTCTCAAAGTCTCGTTTGATTTAGACTCGAAGAATCTTGACCGAAGGCTCGGGCTGAGTCCTCAACTTTCCAAATTAGAACCCGTAGAGAGTGAGAGGATTTGTTCCTGTAAGGAGGACGAAATTTAATCTGTTGTTATTTTCCTTTGCCCCATCGTGGGTGTGTTACATGGGGGTATTAATTCTTGATCTTGGTTGCACCAGGACCAAGAAATCAAATTTCTTCTACACCCTAGAAATATATTGGCACACCAAAACCATGGTGGCCTTAGGTATGTTACCTAAGGAGGAAGACTTATGCCAGTTGAAATTTAGAATGGAAGCTCTGGAAATTCAAGATGCCTATCTACTCGAGGTGGTAATCTGGCTTGCTCATTTCCATGGGGGCACCTTCATTCCTCTAGTGGGGAACTAACAGGGTCTTGAAAAATTTGAAGTCGTAGCTCGAAGAGGCAATTCAGATCCCACCTTCTCTCAGGTTCTACATGAAAAATGATCTTTGGTTCTCTGGTTTTAGGTTTTTATTTTTCTATCTAGTTTCTAAGGCTATAGTGAATTGTAACGATGGACAAAGACCTACTAGGATATATATTTACATGGTTTTAAGACAGATGTTACATTATAAAGCCTAGTTTCCCCTCAAGGGAAGTTTTATTTTTTGTGGTTTTGTGCCCAAGAGACTATCATGCTCTCTTTGGAACTGGAACCACACTCTCTTTGGAACTGGAACAACACTGCCTCTCTTGTCCATAATTTTGTTATTTTTTTCCATAATTAATATTGTAATTAGTTACTTAAAAAAATGTTAGAACCCTATCTACAAAATGTTATATGTTTATCTATAATTTATAGAAATTTAAAACTCTTGTTTTTTAACTAATATAGAAAACGATGCAAATTTGTTTTTAATTTTATGTGATTTTGTTTTCCTTTTAACATTTTCTTGTTATGTTTTAAATGATTTAAATAAATTTTATTTATTAAAATTAAATAACAAAAAATATAATGATAATAGCAATTGTAATCATACCCGGATGGGGTGACACGTAGGGATGGGGGTACAGGTGGACGCGCACTTGACTCAGGCATAAATGCCGAAGGCCGCCACCCACGAGCATGTATTAACGATGGATGACGGCCTTCAATGCAGTCACAGGACGGAGGGATCTTTCCCTCGCGTGGTCATTTATGCCATCGACATTCCCGGCATGGCAAAGGTTAAATGTGAAAGGATGACTTCGGCTCTGGATTATTCGGTTTCCAATTTGCCTGGGAAGAGACAGACTGTATTGGCCTCGGCTTTGTTTGTGGTTTGGACGCACTGGTGTGGTCCATCCTTCACCGTGCCTTGGCATGGTTCACCCTCTTTGCATTTCTTTCTGACTCTAGTGGGACAGAGCTCGCCTGCCCGAGCCTCGAACCTGTATCTGCTCTCACCTTGGCTCATCTGCCTCCACCTGCATCTACTCTGTTCCATTGCCATGGTTCGCATTAGAGGCAAACCTCGACATGGAGCGGCCTGGGAAGCAAAGAAAGCGCAGAGGCGTCGAAAGGTGAAACTGGAGCGTGCCCTGACTCTGGCGAATTCAATTCTCAGGAAGGAGGCCAGAGCGAAGAAATTACAACGGCTTGCTATCATAGCTGAGCCTGGAGTTGGGTCCAGCCGAGACGTCCTGGAGAATGTGTCGGGGGCCATACAGGAAGTTGGTTTTATGGAGGAGTTTCCCCCCTGTATAGTGGAGGAAGAACCGGTCCCGGAGGACCAGCTGATCATAGAGGAGACCCGAGCGAAAACTCATCGGATGGAATGCAGACCCACTCCGATACCGGTAGACTACACCCCCAGTTGTATTGTAGAGGAGATACCTTGGCCTGGGGACGACAAATGCAACTGCCAAAACACACAGGAGGACATAGCAGGTACGAAGGGAGCAGTGGCAGAAGCGGAGCAAGGGAGGTGCGACGAGGGTTCTGGAGCAGCGATGGACGTGGGTGGCAGCATGCACGGTTCAATCATCCGAGAGGAGCACCTAGCACTGATCTTCGACCTGCGTGGACACTTGTATGATCTGGAGCATCGGGCCCTCCTCATGGGCCAGTGCATGGACATGTTCCTCGACGCTTTCTCCAACGTGCCAGCAAAGCGCAAATGCCCCCTCTGTGCGCAAGCTTTTGTCTTTCTGACCGGGACCACGCGGTAAGATGGGAAGGATGACAAGTCACCAGGCATCTAGGTTTTTCTTGTTTCTTGGCTCTGCTGTTGTTTTACTATGCTGTTGTTTTATGTACTTAGTCCATAGACATCTGTCCTGGTTTCCTCCGGGCAGGACAGATGTCAAATAGCTTTATGTTCTATAATGCTATTTGCTATTTGCCCTCTATATATGCTGGTTTCTGAAAATCGGCAGCATTTTGGGTGATACCAGTCATACTTTGATGTATACTCTGTAAAAGTTTTGTCTTTTTAATATAGCAGGCTCCACCCCTTTTTTATTTAAAAAAAAAAAATAGCAATTGTAATCATTTATTAAAACCAATGTGTATTTATCAAACTTTAATAAATAAATAAATTTACTTTAAATTTTTATTTATATAAAGAATCATATGTATTATTTATATATTTACTAATTATATAATATATATATATAATATTTGTTTTTTCTTTTTTTTTAGTTTTACTATTTTGTTTATATAGTTATTGTTTGATTAATATATATAACATCTAATAGATCGATTGGTTTTAGTGGACGTTAATCATCATCATCATCATCATTATAAACAATAACAATTAAATATAATTATAATATTTTACCAATCTAAATCTATCTTAATTCCTTATCTACAAAATGTCGAAAGGATCAAATCTGTGGATATGCAAACCTTTTTAGAGTGAAAATTTTGAGAAAAAATTAAAAGTTCTCACTTCAAAACAAAATGATGTTTGTTAGCTTTTTGTTTTTCAATTTTATGATTTTTATAGTTTATTTTTAATGTAAAAGTTAAATAATATAAAGTTTTTAATTTTTAATTTTTAATTTTAATTTTTTTAATTTTCTTTCTTTTATATTTTTAAATAATTTTATTTGTTAAAGTTAAATAATAAAAAGTTTACATAGTGGTAACAAATTTCAAGTGAGGAGTCTCCTTTTTCATTATTTGCGGGACCTTTTCAACCTTTAACTTTTGACTACGGAAGGAGAGTGTGAAAAAAAATCGTCGTTCACGGGTTGATTGGACACTTACAACGCTCTTTAATGATTCTACTCGTAGACACCAATGTGAGGTACACCAACATTTTATTTTAAAAAAAATTAATGGTGACCTTTAAAAATATTTTATTAAATTCTTTACTGTGATAATAATGTTTACATTTCGTATTTAAATTAAAAATGAATAAAAATTATGATAATAAGATTTAACAATGTTATAGTAGTATTTAAATTGTGGACTTGATTTGCTTAAATAGATTTTGTTCCTTTCTCTTCACATCAAGAGATAGTTGTCTTACTGATTTTATTTTCAATCATTTGTTTATTGTATGTGTCAATATTTTTTTAGCAAATCTTCTCGTATTTTTTTAGCAAATCTTCTCGTATTTTTTTAGTAGATATCCTGTGAAATATTAATTCATAGTGTATGGTATTCAAATTTTACCCCTCCTTGATTTGCAAATATGTTATATAATGTGGAAGAAAGTGCTACTCACTTTTTATTTCCTCATTTCCACACATTTAATATAATCTTTCTTCTTACAATGTTTTGGATTATTTTTATCTTTCAGTTTCACATTTTAATGTATTTAAGTTAAATATATTTATTTTTTGGAATTGTTTTCACGATACATTGTTTTTCTATAAAATTACTATCTTAAGGTTGAGAGAAATTATGGTTTGTGATAACATAAAGGTTTCAATTTACCATAATCCTTATGCCAATGGAGGTAGTCAAGAGTGATACTTCTTATTAATATAATGGTTAAAGAAGGACACCTCCTACCTCCTATTGATTGGTTGTAAAGTGAATATGCATACCTCCTACTAACATAATTTTAATGAATGATGTTTCTCATCAACATAATGGTTGATTGGTTGTAAAGTGAATATGCATACCTCCTATTAATATAATGGTTAAGGAATAGTGTTTCCTATCAACCATTATGATTAATTAGTTGAAAAATGAATATATTTATCACTTAATTTTTTTACATCTTTGTCTTACAAAATTTTAAAAAATATTTCATTAGTAATAATTCTTAATATTCATTT
>ML785132.1:219030-233088 GCA_009831015.1 Picea engelmannii | reverse complement strand
TATATATATATGACACATTTAATTTTCTCTAAACATTAATATTTTTATCTTATTTTTATCTATATATATGAGACATTTAATTTTCTCTTAACATTAATAGGAGTATAACCAAGGCGATAAACAAATCCTAAAGTGGACCTTCGGTCATCAATGGAACAATGTATGTTTTAAACCTGTGAAGTAAAGCAATGCATATAGATTCTTAAGAAAAACCAAATTTAATCAATGGCTCATTCACATAGTACACAAAGATTTATATCAGAAACCCTCAATTGGGAAAACCTTTCTTATATTCATTATCAAATTTCACCATTCACCATACAATATATACAATGTTTTTAGGTATTCCGTAGATACCAAAACCCTAATCCCTTAATGCGGGATTATTTTAGTAAACCGCTAAAAATAGCAAAAACCGCCCACACACATGCAGGGATCGTCAGACGCAGTTGTTGAATCTAACGTGCCCACACACACATGCAAAGAATATAACACATACCCAACAAACAGGACCAGTCAAAATCAATGAAACCCACAAGCTCAAAAGTACCAGTGGTATACTGAATACCAAATATAGCAGTCCCCTGAATATACCTTAGAATGTGTTTAGCTTCCTTCTAGTGACTCTCATGAGGATCCCGAGAGAACCGAGATACAAGTCCAGTTGCAAAGAAGATGCTAGGACGTGTATGAGTCAAATACATTAAACTCTCATCTAGTTGTCGATACATTGACTTGTGTTTTCGTGGTTGTTGATTGATTATCCAAGATGGCGATTCTGGTCGCCTACAAGAAGAGCATCATAGCAGAGGCCACTGCCAATCTCTTCTTCAAATGAGTGTGGGTAAATTTTGGGATACCAAAAACCATCAGCTATGATCAGGACAGTTGGTTCCTTGGCACATTATGGTTGAGCCTCTAGTCACGGATGGACACCAAGCTCACCAAATCCACAACCTTCCACCCCTAAACGGATGGCCAAACCAAGGTCGTAAACAAGATGATTGTGCATATTTTTTGCATGTACAATTCCAAGCATCCACGCAGATGGGATGAGAGTCTTCCCTATGTTCAACATAGTTACAATAGATCCATACATAGCTCAACCGACCACATCCCCTTTCAGGTGGGGTTGGGGTTTCAACCACTGGGCCCCATGGATTTTTCACTACCCCTTGCATCCACACAAGCAGGATCGTCTCATGTGAAAACTGGAGTCGACAAAGCCGCCCGATTCATTGAACGAATCCAACACATCTGCCAACAAGTTCAGGATATTTTGCAGAATTCCAATGCCAAGTACAAGCAATGCCATGATCAACACCGGGTGTCACACAAGTTTCAGGTGGGAGATAAAGTTTGGTTTCATTTGCAAAAAGAACGCCTTACAGGGCCCCATCAGAAGCATCATCCACTCCGCTATGGAACTTATACCATCACCAAGGTTGTGGGTGACAATTATTTTGAGCTCAACATTCCCCCCTTCCTTGGCTTGCACCCTGTGTTTAATGTGGACCTCTTTCGACCATACTTTCCACCATTATTGGACACCTCAAGGTAGCATAACAATTGACACCAACAGAGCTCAACCCTGACTGCATGGAACATGCATCCACTGATCATATCTTAGACAAATAGGTCAAGGGAACTCACCAACAGAAGTTTCAGCTTTATCGTGTTGTCAAAGCAGGGCAACTCCTTCACCAAGGCAAGTGGCTCACTCGGGGCCAAATACAACAGAAATTTCCTCATCTGATGGGGGAACTCAACACAATGGAGACCATTGCTTCCTAAGGGGGGAGGATTGATCCAGGTGGATATTAGTGGCCACCCACCTATTTCAACTGGATCATATACAAAATTCATCTTAACAGTTTCAGTTTTCATCTTGGCAGTTTTTTTTCTAGATTTTTGGGTCCTAAACTTTTAGGGCCATTTTGAGGCCCTAAACAACGTTTTTTGGGCCCACCACAGTCACACTATAGATAAATTGATAGTGTGATGACATAATATGTAGTCCTCATATATGCCTTTCCAACGGGCTATCATGCGCCTAAAACATAGATCATATGCAAAAGTTATGACCCTGGGAATTTGATGTACCAACTTACACCAACGGGGCCCACATGACTTTTGGCGCTTCATCTCCTAGGGTTAGGTTTTTGGATGTATAGGGTTTTGACATTCATGTTTGATGTAAAAAGGCCTTTGGAGCCTCATTGTACTCATCTTCTTGCAAATGAGCGTAGTCGTCACATCTCTTCTCAAAGATAAGCTGCCACCATTCTAACAAGCTTGTTTCAATCTGCATTTTATAGTTTCAACATATTTCTTATTTAATAGAAGTCAAGTTTTATTGTATCTGTGTTATTATTCACCGTGTCTATGTGTTAATATTATAGATATGTGTTTTCATTTCATTCAGCTCATAAATCCGGATCCCAGGCCATATTATGCTCCAATCGACATAGAGAGTGACATATTATGGGTGAATTGCAAGCCCTACAATCCATTCCCTTTAACGAGTGGTCTACGGGTAAAATTTGTATTCCTTCTTGCATTTTCTAATAACAATTTTCTTTTTCCTAAATGAAGTGCTAACAATTTTCTCTTTGAGTATAAATTTCAAACTTCCATCTTCAATTTGACGTGCTTTCTCTCTCTCTATATACATCCACTTGGCTGTGAAAATGGGTGTTTACCATAACTCTATTTAAAATTTAGAGGATACAAACCTAGTACGCCTATTGTTTTAATGTTATGAACTCTTTTTTATCTGAACTTTTAGTTCAAAATCATACTGAAACAACACGTTACTCTCTTTGTAATCCTTAGAAAATGATTTCAGAACCCCCATGGATCAAAGAACCATTGTTTTTTAACATATGCATACTCGCTTTTCTTTCTCAAAAAATGACTTTTCACTTTTAGAACCACAATTTACTAAGGATCATTTATATTCCTTTGAGGTCCTGAACTCAAATTTATTTCAAAAATTGAATCTTGATACTTAAATAATTGGTCCCAATATCATGAACACTTTCTCACCTCAAGTCCCCATACCCAAGTAAATTCTTCCAAAGCCATTTTGTGGAATATTTACTTTCACTCAGTTTGCAATAAATTTAAATTGTTGTGGCAAAAGACTCAACCTATAGGCCCACCCTAGTACCATAGGGGTTCAACTACAATGGATTTGAAGTGATCATGGGTTCGATGCTTTCCCAGTAAGGATAGTCCTGGAAAACCATAAACCACTTTGGGTTTTCAAAACTCTACTTTAGAGTCCAAATAACTTTAATGGCTATTTCGACATAAATTTGATTTTTAGGACCTGGTAAATTGATTGGTTGCTATTCCTTATTTGAAAATCTATTTTCTGAGAAAATATAAACATGATATTGTTGTTGCTTTTAGGGTATTGGATTTTATTTTATTTTTACTCGAAAATTTAATTTAAAGATCCCCTAGAAAGTGAATAGATTTTGTTATTCTTTTAAAACAAATTAATTCAACCAACTTGTTTTTCTCAATGCTACCAATTTCTATTTTTTTTTGGCAAGTCACTCTTAAGTTCTTTGATCCTCGAGGATTATCATCAACATTGCCTCTCTTGTATAGATTCAAAATGTGTTTCTTCAAATCAAATTTCAAAGTCTATTTGCACTACTGATCGTTATTGCGGTTACTCTTTTGAGTATGGCTATGGGAGTGGTTCTCTTGGTTACTACATGTCTTATGGATTCAACTATAATCAATATGTGAGTCAATATATAACAAACAATGCTTATGCAAAAATTACTTTCGGGTTCGTAATTTCAATCACTCTTCTCAAGAAATCTTTAAGTTTTTACATTCTTTCTTTGGTTTTCTAAATGTAAAGTAATCGTACTCTTTGAGGCTGCATAAATTAATTGTTATTGTTTTCCAATAAATCTTTATACTTGAAGCCAATTAATTAAATCATTTTCCTTTAAAAATATTTAAAACCTAATTTTATTTAAAAATATTTAAAACCTAATTCTAAATATTTAAAATCTAATTCTATTTAAAAATTTAAAACCTAATTTTATTCAAATATTTAAAACCTAACTCCATTCCAAAAATAAAAAAAACTAATTAATTCTAATTGCATGCAAAGATTTGGCATTGGCAATGGTAATTAGTGTGAGGACAATAATTAGTATTAATTTTCCAACAAAATTATTGACAAAAGACAACACTCACTTAGATTTAGGTGAGAACTTTACTTTAACATATTATTCACCAATACTCCCTACATCCACCCAAGCATTCAAACGAATCTTAAAATATCATGCTACAAAGTTTATCATCATTACGAATTATAGTAATAATATTAGAGTACTATAAGGCCTAAACAAGATTTCAAGATTTAAAGCTTGCAAACGTAAACCTTTTATTAGAAGGATAGTCTGAAATCTATCAAAAATGTTTACCAAATTGCCAAATAGCAGCGAATGCCAATTTTTTTTTATATAATTTTTTTGAAATAAAGTAAAATTATTTATTTATTATTTTATTTTCAATCATATAGATCATCTTAAAATAAATCAAAATTTTAAGAAAAGTATTAAATTTAAAAATCAAAATCTTTATTAATTAAATAAAATTAAATTTGTCACAAATTTTTATTTGAAAAAAAAAATCTCTCATCAAAAAATAAGTTGTCAACTTTGTTTCTTCTCAAAGAAAGAGATCATAGAATTGGAAGGGAAGAGATCACATAACTAGAAGGGAGAAATACAATGTAATTACCCAAATCAAAGAAGATTGTTCAATGGGGCTTAGTGAGATGTAAGATCATTTTAATTGCAATATTTTCATGGTTCCAATTAACAACATTTTTTTTTTAAAGTAAAAAAGATAGTACCTGCTATATTAAGTTAACAGAGAAACATTGACAAAACACACAGAGATATGATCGTCCTGAGCCACCAAAAATGCTGTCGTTTTACCAGAAACCAGCATAGTTTGGAGTGAAATGAGTCTAGGAGGATAAGCTAAAGCTATTTTGTCCTCTGTCCTGCCCGAAGGAAACTAGGACAGATGGCCATAGTTCGAGTTTACATTTAACAACAACATGATTAAACAGAAAACAAACTAGCATAGGAGAACTCAGATACCCGGTGACCTGTCGCCATTGCCTTTCTTCCACGTGGATCTGGCTGGGATGGCGAACGGCTGTGCGCACATTGGGCATTTCCTCTTTGCTGGAGCGTTGGAGTATGCGTCAAGGAGCAAGTCCAAATGCTATCCCATGAGGAGGGCTCTGTGCTCTTGGTCCGCCACGTGGCCTCAGAGTTCGAACACCAGAGCCAAATGCTCTGCACGGAGGAGAGGACCATGCAAGTCATTATTTTCTGCCTCGTCGAAGGTTTCGTTCCCCACTTCCACGTTCATCCCTGCTCTGGCCTCGATCACATTCAGTCCTGCGCTGGCCGCATACACATTCATCCCTACTCTGGTCTCGCCCACATTCCTTTCTGCGCATGCATTGTCCCGAGCCTTGTCCTCGTTCGTTGCCTTCTCAGCATGGTTGGTGGGGCTATAGTCATCCGTCCACGGTATCTCTTCCACAATGCAAATTGGGAATTCGTTTGTCTTCTCTCCCTTCGGACCGCTCCCAGCCTGTAATTCAGGCATTGTGGTTTGGGGGTCCAGGGTGGTTGCTAAATCCTCCAGGTACAATGCTTCCTCAACATAACAGGTTGGAAACTCGTTCGCAATGCCTTCCTTCAGACAACTTCCGGGCTCAATTGCCATGGTGGGCGTGCTACGTTCTGTCCTAGGCTCAGCGATAATGGCATGGAGTGCCAATTGGTTGGCTTGAGCTCTCTGCCGGAGAATGGAAGTTTCCATTGACAGAGCGTGCTCCAGGTTCTTCCTCCTTTGCCTTTGCTCTTTGTGGGTGTACTAGGTCGAGCCTCGATGAGGCCTGCCTCACTTCCTTGTCATTGTTGATGAGGGGTGGATAAAGATACAGAAAGAATGAGCCAAAACGAGAATGCACCAAAACGAGAGTGAACCAGAACTGCACAAGAGCTCCCAACTAGCGGGGAGGTCCAAAACGAGAGTGAACCAGCTCTGTTCGGGCTCTCCAACTTCTGAATTATCAAATGATGGCTTCGCATGGCTTCCCATTAACCCTGTCATATTGAATGTTGGCTGAGCGAGTGCGTTCGCACGAGGGAGAAGTCCCTCCTCCGTATAGCAGCTGTAATGGCTGGCTACCATCGTAAATGCGGAAGGGATGGGGGGTGGCCTACAACATTTAAGTTGTGGCTTGATGCTGAGCCATGTGGCAAGGCGATGCCGCATGTCACCCCATCCTGGACTGAGGAGTCTCTGTTCACAAGGTCTTTGCATCGCCTTGAGAGATCTGTATCATCAAAGAGATGGGCTTGCCAATGTATGAGTTTAGACTTGGTGTCAACTCTAGTATTCGCCAGGTGATCCACAACTTTGTTTGCTTCTCGTTTCACATGAGAAGGGATTAAAGTGAGATTGGGGTGGATGAGATCTACAAAATCCTCCAGAAGCCCTGAGAGTCTCCAGCTGGGGGAGATCCGCCTAGGGTGTTCGCCATGTAGGATTTTGGAGATGAGTTGAATGATAATTTGGGAATCTCCCTCAACGATGACTTGATGGTAATGGTTTTGAATGGTAGCCTGGAGGCCTCTGACAAGGCTTATGAGCTCAGCCACATTGTTTGTGTTGTCACCCAAAAAGCCAGCCATCAGGTGAATGATCTCACCAGTGTGGTTCCGAAGGACTGTGCCGAAACCTGCTGGTCCAAGGTTTCCCCTGGAGGCCCCATCGAAATTTAGCTTGATGAAGCTTGATGGGGGTGGAGTCCATATTGTGGGGCTGTTGGCTCGTCTGCCTTTAGTCTTCACCTGAGTTTGCACACGAATTTGCATGTCCCAGCCTCTAAGAATGTTGTCCTCCTTGGGAATGCATTGCAGGTCTTCGTGGTGCCAAGATTTACTATGGACTATTTCTCAGATTAGCTTCTTAACCCTCTCCCACGTAATGGTGGGAGGGGAGGATTTTGAGTGGAAGATTCGCTTATTTCTCTCTTTCCAAATTGCCCATAAGGTGAAACCCGGGAGCAGCTTCCAGATGCGTTGGAGAATTGGATTATGGAAGGAGATCATCTCCCAGTTAGCGAGTGTGTCCCTGATGCTGCCTCGGTTTTGGTTGGAGTGTTTCATGGCTTGGGCCCCCCAATCCCAGATCTATTGACTATAGTGGAAATTATTGAAGAGATGTTCCATGGTTTCCTCTCTTTGTTGACATAGGGTGCATTTGGAGGGACCTATAAAGCCTTTCTTTAAAAGATTATCCCATGTGAGGATACGGTTTTGAGCTATGAGCCAAAGAAAAATGGATACCTAGGGCCAAAGAAAGCTTTGCCAGGCTTTGCTCTAGATTGTTTTGGGGTTTTGGTTGTGGTAGTTTCCCTGTAGGTAGTATGCTTCATTAACTAAGAAGATACCTGTTATAGAGTGGCCCCATCAAAGGATGTTCGGTCCCTCTTTGATTGGAATTTTTCGATGCAGAGCACAATCCTACCAAGGTAGAAGGTCGATATCATCTATGAGTTGTAATTCTGTTCACCTTATTTTCCACTGTCTCCAAGGTTGGCTTCTGTGAGTTGGAATCCAGAGGTCTTTAACTGTCCTGAAGATATTTGGATGTAATCTTTGTTTAAGAGGATTGAGGCTTTCCAAGTCATTAAGAGGGGGTAGTTGTTTCCATGAGTCCTGCCAGAATAGTGCGCTTTCCCCATTTCTCACTTCCCAGAAAGCATGCTTCTGGATCAAGGGGCAATTTTTCCAGGCAGTGTTCCATATATTGGATCCCTGTATGTGTTCATTGAATCTAATTAATTGGTCAGGCTGTGTGTTCGAGGCATACTTTTGTCTCCAAATTTGAGCCCAGAGTTCTTTCGGATGCTGTCGCCACCTCCACCACATTTTGGCTCCCATGACCTGGTTAAGCTTTCCCGGATCCTGTAATCCCAACCCTCTGAACTTTTTGGGTTTACAAAGTTTATCCCATCCAACTAAAGCCCACTTTTTATTGTTTTGGTTTCCCTACCACAGGAAATTCCATTGGAGGCTCCTGATTTCCCTAATAACCGAAATGGGCACTGCTAGAGAAGTAAAGAGGTAGGTGGGCAGAGCTTGCAGGACTGACTCGAGAAGGACCAATTTGGCAGCAATATTCAAAGGTCTAAAGGTCCAGTTATTTAGCATGTTGGCTATAGACAGGAGCAGGCTGTCCCATGAGATGGATCGTGATGGGTCTCCGGTAAGGGGTATGCCTAGGTAGATGGAAGGAAGGGAGCATTTAGAGATGCCTAGAAGTCTTGAAAGATGATTCTAAACCAAAGCTGGCGTATTAAAAAAGTACAGTTTGGATTTGTCTAGGTTTAGAAGCATGCTCGAGGCTTTCGTGAAGTCAGAGAGAATTGAGTTGAGCTTTGTGGCCTCTCTGACAGTAGGGGTGATCATAAGTAGGGTGTCATCGACAAACTGGCTGTGCGAGGGCACTGGATGGAGGGTATGAAGGGGTAGCCCTTTGAGGGATCCTTCAATAACTGTTGCTTTGAGATAACGACCTAATCCTTCTGCCATAAGCACAAAGAGGAAGGGGGAGAGAGGATCACCTTGTCTGATTCCCCTGGTGGAATGGAAGGGTTGGGAGGGTGTCCCGTTGACTAGAATGGAAAAGAAAGCAGAGGAGGTGAGCTTGAGAACCCAGTTGACCCAGAGTTTATTGAAGCCAAAGGACTCAAGCACTGAACGCAAGTATTGCCAGCTTAATCTATCAAAAGCTTTTGAGAGATCGAGTTTAATAAGCATACCTGGTGTTTTGCTTTCTTTCAAAGAGTGGATCACCTCATTGGCCAGAATGACACTGTCCATGATTTGTCGCCCTTCTACATAGCCAACTTGCTCTTTGGAAATAATAAAAGGTAGGAGCGGCTTGAAGCGAGTAGCGATAACCTTTGTGATTATTTTATATATGACATTGCAGAGAGAGATTGGTCTGAACTACTTTGGGTGTGTGACACACTCCTCCTTAGGGATTAGAGTGATGAACGTTGCATTGAGTGTTGAGAGTACTTGTCTAGAGGTTCTTGATTCTTCTACCGCCAGCCAGACGCCTTCCTTGATTATGTCCCAGTAGTGATGGAAAAAATCTGTGGTGAAGCCATCCAGACCTGGTGCTTTCCCTAGGGGCATTTCCTTTACAGCCGTGTCCACTTCTGTTTGAGTGATTGGCCTTAGCAGTGCTCTGTTCTGCTCAGGGGTAACCAGCGGGGGTATGTTCTTGGTTATTTTCTGGATTGCTTCTTCCCTATTCATATTGGTCTCTGTGAGGAGATATTTATAATAGGAGTTGAGTTCCTCCACGATTTGGTCATGATCTCTTATGGGGATGCCTTGAGCATCCTCCAATTGGGTTATTCGATTGATGTATCTTCGGTGTGTCATTGCTCTGTGAAAGAATTTTGTGTTTCGCTCCCCTTCTTTAAGCCATTGAACCCTGGATTTTTGCCTCCAAAGGATTTCTTCTTGTTCTTTGCAAACCTCCATTTCTGCTTGAAGTTGCTCCTCTTCCTTCACTAGGTCTGGAGTTCTGCTTCCTGAGATGAAGGTTCATTGTAGTTCTTCAAGTTGGCACTCGATCTCCTTCTACCTTTGGAAGATGTTTCCAAAAGTGGATTTGTTCTAGCTCTTCAATTGTTGCTTGAAGTTCTTGAGGCGCTGCTGGAATTTATACATGTGAGTACCATGATCTAGGCCCACCAGGTTTGAGCCAGCTGGTGGAAGTTTGGGTGGGAGAGCCAGAAATTTTCAAAGCGGAAGGTTTTGGGTATGGGGGTGATACCCAGGTCCATGAAGAAGGCAATAGGCCAGTGGACCGACCCTGATTTTGGCATTATGTTTGCTTCCATTGCCTGATCGCTCTCAAGAAGGGCTTCAGCCACAAGAAAGCGATCTAATATGTAGGCTACATGCTGGTGTCCTATTCTTCTATTGGACCAGGTAAATATTCCATTTCGGGTTTCCATGTCAACCATGTTTAGTTGCTCTATTAGGGTTTTGAACTTACCACTGTCCTGCTCCATCCATTTTGTTCCTCCAGTTTTCTCTTCCAGCATCAAGATCATATTGAAGTCGCCGCCTACGATCTAGTGTGGTGTATGTAAAAGAGTTTTGACATGCTGAATATTTTGCATGAAGCTCTCCTTTTCTTGGGATGTCTGTGGACTGTAGACATTTGTGATGGCTCCTTCCTTAGTGGATCCTGTGACTGTGAAGTGAGTCGTTAGAGTGCCGGTCGTGGAGAAGGGATGATGCAGAGAAAGTATGTGTGGATTCCAGAGAATTGCTCTGCCTTTGGAGGCTCCCACTGAATCTTGGTAAAAGAAATCACAGCCTCTCCAGCTACGTCAGAAGATATTTTCATCTTCCTGGCATGCACTCTTAGTTTCTTGCAAAAGAAGGATATCTGGGTTTTTAGCTTTAATACACTCTGAAAGGATCCTCTGCTTGGATCTACCATTGAGCCCTCTGATATTCCAAGTAATAGTCTTCATCATGAGGAAGGTGGAGGGGGGTGGAGGTATCCCTATGATAACCTCTGTATCTGTCCTGAGTTGATCATCAGGTGCCCTGCCTCTTTAATAAGATGATGGGTTGTTTTGCCTCCCCTTCTCTTGTTTTCCTTGGTTATTCTCTTGGGTTCTGATCCTGGATCTACCGTAATACCTAGTCTAGTTGTAGATCCCGCTATGGAGTTCGTGAACACTTTATGAACTTTTCGGAGATGATCGACCAGGATATGTTGCAGGTCTTTTTGATTGAGGGCTTCCTCTAGCTTTTCCAGGTCTATATCCACTAGATCTGTTTCATCCATGAGCATGGTAGTGTCTCCGTTTGTGCCTGTTTGTGTTGCATGGGTTGGTTCTTTTGATTGGGTTGTATTTGGCACTTCGGCGCTTTTGCCCTTCGCCTGCATTGTTGCTTAATGGGGGTTCTGTATTTCCTCCTCTTCTGGCAACTGACTCAAAACGTCATAGGAGTTTTTAGTGGGGATCTTTGGGGTCGTGCCTTGTTGTTGGGAAAAACACCCTACAGACTAGCAAACTAGGGTCAAACTTGCATGCATATTTTGACCGAATAGAAACTACTTTTTTACCTACAACCCAAGATTTAAACCCCTTTTTCATAGTAAATGCATGGGAAAAGGACCACCAACCTTATTACCGACGTTCGATGTAGATCCTCCGTTGCTCTTCAATTACCTTCTTGCACTGCTCCTTCCACAGATGACCTGCACTCAAGACAAACAACAACTATGCATGCATGCTACTTCTATACTCAAGGGTTAGAAATCGAGCATAAATTAATCAAATCATAGACAATTCATGCATTGGGATGGGAAAAGTATTCTTTTTATTACTGAAAGTGAATCAACTTACAAAAAAGCTGAGACCGGCCACCACTCCTTGAACCTGATCCTGGGCTCCTCTTCTTCTGTCCTTCAACTACTTTGCATTAAATCTCCTTTGGCATGAGGAAAGGCTAAAGGTTTGGGACAATGGATTACGTAAATGGGCAGAGTTTCTTCGCTATATTTTTTCCTCTTCCAAATGGTACCCCTACCCCTTATTTTATAAGCTAGAAGGAGCTAGGGTTTTGGACGAACTCTCGGCCATGCATGGCTGGGAGTTTCAGTTAACTGACTCATATCTTTTTGTTTCGTCAGCAACTTTCATTTTTTCATGCTTTTTTATGTACACGCGGGCTGTTGTGAGTCAGCCAGCGTGTACATGTGTGCAGTAATGGGTTAGGGCGCGTGGGCCTTGATGCAAGAGGATTTTCAAAGAGTTGTTCAACAGAGTTTTGGCAAAGAAGGGATATGAGTTGGCCTGATGCCAGGTAAGCATGTGTGGTGCAATTTAGGGTTATAATAGATGCCCCCTAATGTGTGAGGTCAGAAGAGCATCTGATGGCCGAAATACATTACCAATCTTTATTGATGTGCTGAACGATTGAGACCAAGGATCAAGAACCAGGAGGCGTTGTTTGCAAAATAACAAATGTCTCACCGAGGCGGGCATACCCATGCTCAGGATAAAAGAGAACCATGGCTACCAATCAAATACACTGTAGATCCATGTCAAATAACTATAAAGAGTAGTGGTGAATAATACACAGCAAAGCTACATCTCGAAATCAGAAAGATATACATATAGAGTATCCATCTTCTAGAAGCTGATTCGGCCTGATGGTTGGACTTCAGAGCTCGAGCAACAATTTTAAAATCTTCTAAAACTCCGGTTGGAGTGTAATATTAGTGTACAACTACACTACCCATAGGTCTTCGACGGCTCGTCGGTTATGGACTTGATAATCTTGATGATTGGACTGAAGGCTTCAGTGATTTCGAACAAGGACTTGATTGGACGTTCAGGATGGCTGGGTATGCAGACAAGAGACATATTGCAGAGGGGATGAATTAGGCTTAGTGACAAACTTCCCTTGGACAATAGCACGACAAACTTCCCTTGGACTCAGGCAGCATATATGTTAATCATAAGTCTACGAAGCAGGAGGCAATGCAAACTCTCCATATGTTTGGAAGAATAACCAAACGGTGGAGGACACAACTCTATATAGTGAGAAAAGCTTCCTAAGGTCATACTACATCCCATAGTCTGATGATCAAAAAGACAGATGTGCTTTATCCAAGGGTGACTCATTATGCTGCCAATAAAGAAAATACTTTTCCCATCCTCTTTTTGGGGTATATTTGATTTTTTTGTTCTTTTCGATAATTTTGGAAAAAGAATAAAGGAATGTTATGTTACAATGGAGGAACAAGTACTGCAAACATACAAGCTCAAGGCACAAGGACAAGACTGATGTTCTGGTAAAATGATACTCGGGAAAAATCCTCCAGTGGCCAAAGGTGTTAAGACGCAGAAGCAAATTGTCACAAGGCTGGTGGATAAGGTATGCAAATGCGGTTGATAGAACACACAATGCTAACGTCCTTCAATGTAAGTTTAACGGGCCCAGAGAAGGTAAGCTCCGTGGCTTTTCAGATTTAGAGAGTCTGAAAAAGCATAAAAGGAGACTTCGTTGGGGTACCTTTTTCGACAATAGTCTAATCGGTTCAAAAAAGGGGTAAACTAGCACCGATTAGACATCAATTCAAAACCATTTTAATGAGTGTGACAAGGACAAGATCACTCGGCCATTTTTTCACTTTTAAGGAGTCTGAAAAAAGCTTAACTATGGACTCCGTTAGGAATATTATTCTAGACCAATTTAACGAGTGTGAAAGAATAAGGTCACTCGGCGATCTTTTCAATTTTAGGGAGTCTGAAAAGAGCTTAACTATGGACTCCGTGGGGGTTTCTTTTTCGTAAATTTAGTCCCTCAGGCACGAAAAAGGAATAAAATTATACATGAGAGTACTCTTCTAAAGAATGGGAATTCGATAGAGTATACCTTTGTTCGTACAATTGACAGTTCGGACCAAAAAAGGGGTAAAGTACCGCCGGACAGACGTGACTTCAAATTTCATTTTAATGAGTGTGAAAGGTCACAAGATCGCTCAACAATCTTTTCATTTTTAGAGGGTCTAAAAAGGGCTTAAAAGGAGACCCGTTATTTTTTGGGATTCGTGAGGGTGAAACAAAGAGTGAAAAAAACTCATGCAAATGAGGCTCAAACTCATATTCAGGAAAGACTATACGGACTCCCGAGCCTACAGTGTTTTTAGAAACAACATGGACACCATAATGCAACCAGGACCTACCTAGGGCATCCATGTTCTGGTAAGCTCTACCACCAAGTTGCGATACTTCTAGAGCAGATATGACGGTTCCGTGTGACAACCTGATGGGATTGATCCTATAGAAAACAAAAAATAAAACGAGATGCAAAAGTTGGGGTGGTAACCTAACCTATATGCTCAAGTTGATTTGTGATTTTTTTTTTTTTTTTT
>ML785132.1:181264-196670 GCA_009831015.1 Picea engelmannii | reverse complement strand
CAAACCTTCCTTAACTTTAACAACAAGAGACTAGCATTTTCATCAAACTTTTCTTTAGTCTCACATGACTAGTTTTGGATTAGTCAACAACCCTAACTTGAAATAATCATAACTATGTACCTGTAATGAATAAAGATTTGAAACTGATACACAATGTTATTCAATGTGTTTTATGCAATTAATGCAAGTTTTACTACTTGAAACCTCTCAGAAAAGGAGTTATAGCAAAAATGACATACCTTGTTGAATTCTGTCTTATTCTAGAGAGCAACCTGTTGAAATTACTAAGACAACTGAGAGGGGGGGGTGTGAATCAGTTGTAATTAAGCTTAAACAATTTTAAGTCTATTAAAACATTATTAATCTTTCTTGAAGTGATCATCAACAATATACAGCATATAGACAGTAAAAGTAAAGAGCATCAGTCACACATAAGTTATACACAGAGACAGATTTTCACGAGGAAACCCATAAAGGGAGAAAACCTCTTCTTCTTCGAAATGATAGGAAGATTTTTAAGTTCTGTACATCATCTACAATTGAGCACCAAATCAATGTGAGGTTGCTACCTCTATTTTACAAGCTGCAACTTGTTTGAGAGCACCAACTCTCTGATTTTTCTAGCACCCACTAGAAGGAAGCACCAACACCCTGAGTGTTTCCAGCACCAACTAGATAGAAGCACCAACTTCCAATTATAAAGGCTCCAACCTGCATAACATAGAACACTTGTTCTTCCTTGCACCACCCTGCCACCCTAGTTTCTCTGGCTACAACCAGATGGAAGCTACAACTTCCCGTGTTCAAGCTCCCACTTGAACCTCTGAGGACAACAGTCCTCCCGAGCACCTCCCAACCTCCCTAAAATATGAAAGAATAAATACATAGACAACTACACAGATAAATCAAGTCTTACCAATCTTTCTTTGTTCTGTAAATCTGGTCTTCTACTCACTGTTCTGCAATTCTTCTTTTCTTCTGTCTATTCAACAGGTCTGCTCTGCATCAACTTGTTCTGTCATTCTGTTATGCTCCAACTTGTTCTATTATTCTGAACTCTATTTCATCTCACTCTGCACATATGTTCAATTTCCTACTGCGCATCCTCTCCATTTCCCTTTCTTACAGTTTCATTCTTTTTCCATTCAGAACAGCCAACCACACACAGTCTGTCTCATTTTCTTTTATACACACCTACAAGTTGGTTCAACTTCCCAAATCCTTAGGCAAACAGATGACAACTGTCTAAGCAACTGAAATGCCAACTGAAACGCTAACTGATTTGCAATCATGAGTCCATTTTTCTAATAGATTCGTAACTGGGAAGTTACCTCTGAGAGAGAACATTAACCTTCCGATCATATTCCAATTTATCTGCTCCGTTGGATGAACTTCATTGACATTCCCTTTAAATCGGGTTTCGGCATTTTGGCAAGCCTGTGTTGAGTGTCTCAACACTTCATTTCATGATCTCCGAAGCTCCGATACAGGACTTTTCTTCACTAGATCCTTCCCCAATATGACTATGGTCATAACCAAGAACCTATGCAAAAGGTGCTTTCGCGATTTCTCATTTCGTGATTTTTGACACTATGCTCCATTGACCCCAAGTCAACGAAATTTTGATCACTTGCCACATGTACTATGATTCCATGGTCTAGATCTGGTCTTGATTCAACGACTATGATTGAATCGTGATTTCGCGATTTCGGCATTCTTGATGCATTGGGTTCTTTGCTTCTCCATGTCGCAATTCGCGAAACTCCGATATGGAGTATGATCAACGGTCCAGATCTGATCTCTATTCACCGGCTGTGATTGAATCGCGATTTCGCATATCGTGATATCTGGATTCCTAATGTTAATAAACTTTGACATCTCCAACTCTCGATCCCCATAACTCCGACATGGAGTTAGATCAACGGTCCAGATCTGAGCTTGATTTCAACGGATGCAATTGAATCGCAATTTCGTATATCACAAAATCAACATTCTTTTTGCATTGTTTCTTTGACATCTCCAACACATGATCCTCGAAACCCCGACATGGACTGGAATCAACGGTCCAGATTCAACCTTGATCTAACGGCTCAGATTAAGTCGCGATTTCGCAATTATTGATGTTAATATTTTTTTACCTATTCAACTCTCTATCCCTGAAACATCGACATGAACTGAGATCAACGGTCCAGATTCAACCTTGATCTAACGGCTCAGATTAAGTCGTGATTTTGCATATCGCGATTACGCCCGCTTCTCCTTGTTCCTTAAAGGACGTGCGGGTTCTTATTGATCCAACGATCAGAAATGCTTCGGGAGTTTTGAATAGATCCAATGATTAGAAATGCTTCTCAAGCTTTACAGGCGTTTGATTATTCGATCAACCCGAACTTATCTTTTGTTTGCCTGTCTGTTACAAACTTCCTGTACTCATGCCATCAACCCTCTGTACATTCTTCCTGTACTTATGCTACTTGCCATCAATGACAAGCATTCTTACAAACTTCCTATACTCATGCCATCAACCCTCTGTACATTCTTCCTGTACTTATGCTACTTGCCATCAATGACAAGCATTCAATGTCTGTTAAATATTTTCCATTCGTTGTCTTTTAAATATTTTTCCAACAATCTCCCCCTTTGGCATTGATGGCAACACAAGCACCCACATGCATTCAGACTCGACTCTCCTCCCGAACTCTTTTCTCCCCCTTTGACATTAATGTCAAAGAAGAAACATTCTTCCCCTGATCTGCTGCAAGGCATACTCCCCCTGTCGACTATAAGCATCTTGGAGATACACCAGATATTCAATAAGTACTCCCCCTGACCAGGTGAACAGATTAGACACAAGAGATTATAACCCCCAACTTTTGACGAAGATATCTAAAAGGGGTTGCTGCTAATGGTTTAGTAAAGATATCAACAATTTGTTCTGTAGAAGGTATATAATTCAGTTGAACAGTTCTGTTTGTAACTTGTTCTCTGAGAAAATGGTACTTGATTGGAATATGCTTAGTCTTGGAATGAAGAATAGGATTCTTGGAGACACTAATGGCACTGGTGTTATCACAATGAATTGGAATGGGATCAGTGTAATTTACCTTCAGATCTGCAAGAGTTTGTATCATCCATAAAATTTGTGTGCAGCAAGTAGCAACAGCAATGTATTATGCCTCTGTAGTGGATAATGAAATGGATCCTTTCTTTTTACTAAGCCATGCAATTAGTGAGTCACCCAGAAAGAATGCTCCTCCACTGGTGCTTTTTCTCTCATCAACACAGTTTGCCCAGTCTACATCTTAATAAGTAGTTAACTGGAAATTCTGATTTCTAGGGTACCACAGTTCATATGTCATTGTTCCCTTCAGATATTTGAATATTCTTTTGACAACTACCAAATGAATTTGTTTAGGAGCAAATTGAAAATGACCTACCATTCCAACAACTTTCATTATATCAAGACGAGATGTTGTGATGTACAGAAGGTTGCCTATCGTAGAGAGATATGTCCTTTGATCAACATCAGGTGAGATATCATCTTTGCTCAGCTTGCAACCAACCACCATAGGTGTGATGACTGTAGAGGAATCTTCCATCTGAAATTTCTTCAACATCTCTCTCAAATATTTTTCTTGAGAAATAAAAATGCCTGCAGAGCTTTGTTTTACTTGTAAGCCAAGAAAATATGACAGTTCTCCTATCATGGACATTTCAAACTTTGTTTGCATAGAATTAGAAAACCACTGGATAGATGATTCATTAGTACAACCAAAAATAATATCATCTACATAAACCAAAACAACCAGTAAATTATCACCTTCAGACTTAATGTAAACGTTACTGTTGACATTATCTTTCTTAAACCCTTTTTCTTGTAGAAATTTGTCTAGTCTATAATACCAAGCTCGTGGTGCTTGTTTTAGTCCATATAAGGCATTCTTCAGCTTACAAACATAATTTGGATTATCTGTCAATGAGAATCCTTCAGGTTGCTCCATATATACTTCTTCCTCTAGATCTCCATTAAGAAATGCCGACTTAGCATCCATCTGATAAACTTTGAAGTTCTTATGACAAGAATAAGCAAGAAACATTCTGATAGCTTCCAATCTTGCCACTGGTGCAAAATTTTCGTCATAGTCCTGACCTTCAACTTGTGCATATCCCTTACAAACCAATCTATCTTTATTTCTAACAACTTGTCCTTTTTCATTCATTTTATTCTTGAACACCCATTTGGAACCTATTACATTCTTATCTTCAAGTCTAGGGACAAGCTCCCAAGTATTGTTCTTCTCAATTTGATCAAGCTCTTCATTCATTGCTCTAATCCAATTATCTTCCTGACTAGCTTCCTCAAAATTTTTAGGTTCAGTCATAGATAAAAAGGCAACATGAGATTGTTCTGAATCTTTAATCAATTTCCTTCTTATCTCAACTCCTTCATTTATATCCCCAATTATCTGATTTTCAGGATGACTCTTTCTAATAATTATGAGCGATGAGTTTGCTTCTTTCTGCTGATTTGTGTCAGTTTGAATATTCGTATCTTCATCTGATCCAGATTCTTCTCTTTCTGATCCTTGGACCTTTTCATCTTCATCTTCAACTGTATCTTCTGTTCTTGGTTCATCACTGCTTACATTTCTGACTGGGATTTCTTCATCAACTTTACATCTATACAATCAACTAGTTTATGCAGCCTCTGGTTGTAGCATCTGTACCCTTTACTATTTGTAGCATAACCCCAAAATATACCTTCATCAGCCCGGTCATCATATTTGCCAATATTTTCATCATTGTTCTTGATATAACATTTACTCCCAAAAAATTTAAGATGTTTGATTGAAGCGGGTCTTCCAAACCAAAGTTCATAAGGAGTTTTGTCACTGTGTGGTCTGAGATGAGGTTTGTTAAGGATATGAACAGCTATATGAATTGCTTCCACCCAATATGACTGAGGTATGTTCCTTTCATTCATCATTGATCTTGCCATTTGCTGTACTGACCTATTCTGCCTCTCAACAACTCCATTTTGCTGTGGAGTCCTTGGAATTGTGTACTCTCTTTTGATCCCATGCTTATCACAGAACTCTTTGAAGTTCCATGAACTAAACTCTCCTCCTCTATCAGACCTTACTGCCTTTAATTTTTTTCCTGTTTGATTCTCAGTCAGAGCCTTAAATACTTTGAATTTTTCAAGTGCTTTAGATTTTTCTTTCAAAAAGGCAACCCAAGTTAGTCTAGAATAGTCATAAATAATCAACATAAAGTAATTTTCTTTTCCTGTAGCTTCTTTCCTTGATGGTCCACATAGATCCATATGTACTAACTGAATAGGTTTTTCTGTTGAAGGAAAGTTTTTTGATTTGAATTGAGTGCGAGTAAGCTTTCCTATCTGACAGGGTTTACAAACAGAGTCATATGGCTTTGATATCTTCGGAAGATCTTTTACTGCCCCATTGTTTATGAGTTTGATTATGTGATAAAAATTTAGGTGACCAAGTCTCCTATGCCATAGCCAACTTTCATCATATTTGCTTAAGTGGCATTCTTCTTCTTCTTCTTCTTTTAAAGCATAGACATTGTTTTCTGTTCTTATACCTTTTACAACTAGCTGACCTGAATCCAGAGTTTTTATTTTACAGTCTTTAGAGGTAAAAACAACTTCACACCCTCGGTCACAGAATTGACTGACACTAAGCAGATTATGTTTCAAATCTTATACAAGCAACACATCTTGAGCTTTTCTTTTTTCGTTACACAAATTTACAATTCCTTTACCTTTTATCTTTCCAGGTGCATCATTTCCAAAAGTTACATTCCCTGATTTGCTATCACTTAGAGTTAGAAACTTACTTCTGTCTCCAGTCATGTGTTTGGAGCATCCACTACCAATATACTAGGGATTATTTTTCCTTTGGGATGATAGCACTAGTCCACACTTGTCATCTACTTTCTTCTTCCAAACCTTGACATTTTCAGCAGTAGGGTTCAAGTCTGGATTGTATTTCTTTAAACGACAGTCTGCAACCTTATGTCCATAATTATGACAGTTGTAACATTTTGGTTCACTGAATAAAAGATCATAACGATTGTTATGCTTGTAACTGTTGTTATGTCTCACCTGTATCCTTCTCCCAGTCATCACATGATTTATGGTCTGTGATTGTTTGTTGCTTGGTTGTCTCAATCTTTGTTGTGGAAGATAGTTATTCATTGAGTATCTTGATTGTTCATATCTAAATCTTAAAGAACAGTTTATAGCTTTGTGACCAAAATTAGAGCAGAAAAAACAATAACCATAGAAAAAATATTTGTACCTTGAAAAAATCTGTCTTTGAGGAGGTCGATTTCTTTCATGCCGATATACTTTCTGTTCTACAAATTCTGTTCTGGGATTTTTCCTTTCATTTCTTCTTGATGGCTGATTTTCTTTCTTTGTTTCTGCAGAGTGATTGTTGTCAATGTTTGAGGATTTGACAAACTTGATAGATTATGTATTACTTGGATGATCACTACTTGATCCTTATTCATATCCCAATCCAACTTTCAACTTTGAATTTCTTTGTTGATTTAGAATGGAGGTTAATTCTTCTGAGGCTTTAATACTTGGCAGATTTTGATGATACAATCCTCTGAATTTCTCCATTTCTTTTCTAGTCATTACTATCTCTTCTTCTAAGGATTCACACCTGACTTTCTTCTCTGACAATTGTTGTTTCAATATGTCTTCCATTTTCTTTGCCTCTTCTAATTCCACTTTTAACAGAGCAAAGTCTTCATTAGGTTTTTTACTATCTTTCTCGAGCTGTGTCAACAACTGTTTTTGCTTTCTGTTCTTAGTTCTATGTCTATCAATTTATTCCAGTGCACTGATCAGTTCTCCTTCCAAATCAACCACAGCTTCTTCATCATTATCATCATTTCCTGTGCTTTTATTATCATAATCCTCTTTGTCCATAAGCATGAAGTCATTTTCCTTATCTTTACACGACGAGTCACTATCGGTGTCTTCTGAGGAATTGTCATTATTTGCAACCAAGCTTTTCTTCTTATTATATTTCTTGTATTTGTACTTCTTTTCATCATCAGAGTTCTGGTCCTTTTTCTGATGGGGACACTTAGATGCAAAATGACCTATCTTACCACAGTTAAAGAATTTGAAGGGCAACTTCCCTTGATATTTTCCTGATCCTTTCTTTAACCTTCTCACAAATTTTGCCTCAATATCATCAAATTTTGAATCAGTATTCTTGTCTTATTTAAAAGATGCTTCTCTAGTACTAGATTTATCTTTGTTAATTCTCATTTCATATGCAGTTAGAGTTCCTAGAAGTTGATCAATGAACATAGTTTTTAGATCATTTAATTCTTCTATTGCAGAGACTTTTGGATTAAATTTATCAGGCAGAGCTCTTAAAATCTTCTGAACTAAGAGTGAATCGTCAAACTTCTCACCAAGACCCTTCATGGCATTTACAAGTTCTTCAACTATTAAAAAAATACTTGCTAACTGTTTCATCTTCATTCATATTTAGTTGTTCAAATTTCAATCTGTATGTTTGAAGTTTGGCATCTTTTACTTTCTCATTTCCTTCATAACTGTTAACAAGTTTATCCCACATTGCTTTGGCAGTATCAAGATGCATCACCTTTACAAACTCAACTTCAGCCAGTCCATTCAAGATATCATTCATCCTCTTAGCATTAAAACTAAACTCTAACTTATCATCCTTGGAGGCTAGCACAACAGGCTTTGTATAACCAGTCTCTACTACATCCCAAACATCAGCACCCAAGGCCATTAAATATGTTCTCATTCTAATCTTCCAGAAGGAAAAATTTGTTCCATCAAACAGAGGGGGCTTAGAGGCTGAAGTCCCTTCATTACTTGTCATGTTTAAGCTTACATATCTACCTTTGAATAAAAGGAACCCGCTCTGATACCAATTGTTGAAATTACTACGACAACTGAGAGGGGGGGTGAATCAGTTGTAATTAAGCTTAAACAATTTTAATTCTATAAAAACATTATTAATATTTCTTCAAGTGATCATCAACAATATACAACATATGGACAGTAAAAGTAAAGAGAATCAGTCACAAATAAGTTATACACAGAGACATATTTTCACGAGGAAACCCATAAAGGGAGAAAACCTCTTCTTCTTCGAAATGATAGGCAGTTTTTTAAGTTCTGTACATCATCTATAATTGAGCACCAACTCAATGTGAGGCTTCTACCTCTATTTTACAAGCTGCAACATTTTTGAGAGCACCAACTCTCTGATTTTTCTAGCACCCACTAGAAAGAAGCACCAACTCTCTGATTGTTTCCAACACCAACTGGATGAAAGCACCAACTTCCAATTATAAAGGCTCCAACCTGCATAACAGAGAACACTTGTTCTCCCTTGCACCACCCTACCACCTTGGTTTCTTTGCCTACAACCATATGGAAGCTACAACTTCATGTGTTCAAGCTCCCACTTGAACCTCTGAGGACAACAATCCTCCCGAGCACCTCCCAACCTCCCTAAAATATGAAAGAATAAATACACAGACAACTACACAGATAAATCAATTCTTACCAATATTTCTTTGTTCTATAAATCTGGTCTTCTACTCACTGTTATGCAATTATTCTTTTCTTCTGTCTATTCAGCAGGTCTTCTCTGCATCAACTTGTTCTGTCATTCTATTTTGCTCCAACTTGTTCTATTATTCTGCACTCCATTTCATCTCACTCTGCACATATGTTCAATTTCCTACCGCGCATCCTCTCCATTTCCCTTTCTTACAGTTTCATTCTTTTTCCATTCAGAACAACCAACCGCACACAGTCTGTCTCATTTTCTTTTATACACACCTACAGGCCGGTTCAACTTCCCAACTCCTTAGGCAAACAGATGACAACTGTCTAAGCAACTGAAACGCTAACTGATTTGCAATCATGAGTCTGTTTTTCTAATAGATTCATAACTGGGAAGTTACCTCTGAGAGAGAACATTAACCTTCCGATCATATTCCAATTTATCTGCTCCATTGGATGAACTTCATTGACATTCCCTTTAAATCGGGTTTCGGCATTTTGGCAAGCCTGTGCCGAGTGTCTCAACACTTCATTTTGCGATCTTCAAATCTCTAATACATGACTTTTCTGCACTAGCTCCTTCCCCAATATGACTATGGTCATAACCAAGCGCCTATGCAAAAATCGCTTTCGCGATTTCTCATTTCGTGGTTTTTGACACTATGCTCCGTTGACCCCAAGTCAGTGAAATTTTGATCACTTGCCACATGTCCTATGATTCCATGGTCTAGATCTGGTCTTGATTCAACGGCTATGATTGAATCGTGATTTCGCGATTTCAGCATTCTTGATGCATTGGGTTCTTTGCTTCTCCATGTCGCGATTCGCGAAACTCCGATATGGAGTATGATCAATGGTCCAGATCTTATCTCTATTCACCGGCTGCGATTGAATCGTGATTTCACATATCGCGATATCGGGATTCCTGATGTTAATAAACTTTGACATCTCCAACTCTCAATCCCCAAAAATCCAACATGGATTTAGATCAACGGTCCAGATCTGAGCTTGATTTCAACGACTACAATTGAATCGCAATTTCGCATATCGCGAAATCAACATTCTTGTTGCATTGTTTCTTTGACATCTCCAACACGCGATCCTCGAAACCCTGACATGGAATGGAATCAACGGTCCAGATTCAACCTTGATCTAATGGCTCAGATTAAGTCACGATTTCGCATATCGTGATTCTTGATGTTAATATTTTTTGACCTCTTCAACTCTCGATCCCCGAAACTCCGACATGAACTGAGATCAATGGTCCAGATTTAACCTTGATCTAACAGCTCAGATTAAGTCACAATTTTGCATATCGTGATTACGCTTGCTTCTCCTTGTTCCTTAAAGAACGTGCAGTTCTTCTTGATCCAACGATCAGAAATGCTTCAGGAGTTTTGAATAGATCCAACGATCAGAAATGCTTCTCAAGCTTTACGGGCCTTCGATTATTCGATCAACCTGAACTTTTCTTCTATTTGCCTATCTGTTACAAAATTCCTATACTCATGCCATCAACCCTCTGTACATTCTTCCTGTACTTATGCTACTTTCGATCAATGACAAGCATTCGATGTCTGTTAAATATTTTCCATTTGTTGTCTGTTAAATATTTTGCCAACACAACCTTGTAGAGCGTTCCCCGCAAGAAATATTTGTTGAATCGATCTGAAAATGTTACACAACATACTAAATATTTTATTCTAACCAACACATTTTGTCTTACTGAATTTGGATCTATTATGAAGAATTTATGACATTTTTTCTTGAAACACCTGTTTTAGACTAGTTTCGAGACTAGCCACAAACCTTATTTTCCACGGAGTGAAAATGCAATGACCCACAAGCTGAATTTTTCACCACAGATACTTGGATATGTTTCCTCAATGAAATTGTGATTTCACGGCCTGAATCGTTCTATAAAAAACATTATTGTGAAAATGGTGAGATGACCTGTAAATAACATACCTTAGAAAGCATCATCAAAAGAATTTATCCTCCCTTGAATTCCGACCTTCTTTTCTTCACCTTCCTTCTGAAATTCATCTTATATATCATTTGGTTACCTCATACACCTATATATATTCAATTTAATCAAGTGTGATTTAAAATGAGAGAGCCTTTCCTCTTATTTATACTTTCTTGTAGCTTCCTCAAGGGGTTACCTTTTAACTATCTTAACCCACTTTCCTTATTTTAGGGTTAACCAACTTCTAACCACTTGTCCAATTAGTAATTTATCTATTAAATTTATTATTTAAATAATTTATTTTGTATCCACTTTGACTTATAGTACACTCATCACTTCACCTTACCTCAAGGGGTTACCTTCTAACCATCTTAAACCACTTTCCTTATTTTAGGGCTAACCCACTTCTAACCACTTGTCAACTTAGTAATTTATCCATTAACTTTATTATTTAAATAATTTATATTGTATTCACTTTGAATTATATTACACTCATCACTTCACTTTATTATTTACCTTCTAAAAATATCTTAAACCACTTTGACTACTTTGACCTTTTGGGGCGTCTAGATGACTCATGAGGGTTCTCCAACTTCACATGGTCATAACTATCTAACCGTGAGGGGTTATGTGACGTTCCAAATACCACTGGAAATGGCTTGAAATGTATTATCCATATAGAATAGTATTACCTGCAAATATATCAAAACTCATATTGTTATCCTTCAAACAAACTTGGGTCCATTACCCAAGTCTGGGTTCTACAACCTCCTTCAAGGGTTGACATCAATGAAAACCAACCTTAATCAATAATCTCCCCCTTTGGCATTGATGGAAACACTCTGATGCAATACTGAAATCATGTCATGAAATACTGAATTTATATCACTCATGCTCCCCCTGGAACCGTGCCTCTGTCCTCTGCATCTAATAAATCTCTCCCCCTTTGTCATCAATGGAAAAGGTATTTTTCCATCTGGAGTTGATCCCCCTAGATGCACTGTCCTCTTTATGGTGATTCCTCGTGTACATCTAAGACATATAAGATAAGCATTCAAAAGCATTCATTTTGGAGTAGAAATGTTCGCCCTTGGGTATAGAAGTAAGTGAAGATTAAGGTAGAAAATATGGAATGCGAACTGCACAGAAGACACAATGACTGATACTGGGTCAAAGTGAGCAATAAAGAAAAAAAGGTAGTGTGAAGCAAGAGAAATAAATTCATTGGATGAGGAGATTGAGGATGACAAATCAGAAAGGAATATGGATCGTGGACAACTCAACAAGTAGAAAAAGCCACTATTGGATGCTTTGGAGCACTGCACAAGAAGGAAGGAAAGACAGACTAACGAAGCCCTAAAAATGCGGGTCAAGTTGACCCAGGGTTTTAGACACCTAGGGTTTTGGCATTTAGGGTTTTGGACACCTAGGTTTTGGCCTAAGTTTGTTGGTGAGCTATTGTAATGTATAAATAAAGGTCTAAAGGACCTAGGACGGGTCAGTGCTAAGTTGGTTGAGAGTTCATTGTTATTGTGTGATTGAGTGAGTACTACTGTGAGAGAGAGAAGTGATGTGTGAGAGAGCCTTCTGTATTGTAAGATCTTCAGCTGGGTGCGAAGATCAACCCTACAGTTGGGTGCGCATGGGGGGAGAAAGAGGAAGAGAGAGAGACATGCAAGCTAAGAGCACAGATAAGAACTATATGCTTTCATCTTAATATATTATAAAGCATAGTTCTGTGGACGTAGCCCTAGAGAGAGAGTGAACCACGTATATTTTGTGTTATGTGTGATTGATGTTGGGTTCTTTTTCATTTGATATGATGCTATTGTGATATTGTGTTATATATAAGATATAACTTTCGCAGTAGGCCTAAGGAAGATAAAGAATACTAGGTTACTGTGTGTAGTTTCTTTGAATCCATTTTGCATTTCCTCTGGTTTTAGACACCTGTGTCCTGCAACCCCCTATAGCTACTTTGGGTGAGACTGCATCTTCTTCATAGGTGTTTCCGAAAAGGCCAGTAGTTAGGGCTTGTTGGTTCGCTCTTGGAGTTGAACCCTAGGTCTGCCCCTGTGCCAACAAATGGTTCTATTGTCGGGACAAGAATCTTCTTGAGGGAATGTCAAGGTGGTTTCCATCGAAGACATAGATTCAGAAGTGGATAGATGATCAAGAAAATGACTTCGCTGAAGCCTAGAACAAGAACCCTAATCTTAGAATAGAGGATTGGTTGGGAAGATATATCTTTACTAATATACACAAGATTTTCTTTGGAGGAATTCATCAAGAGTTATGCGAGTGGCTAGCTAGGTTAGCAGACACCTAATTTGAGAACATATCTAGACCACCTGTGGTTTGGATGTCGGGGATGATCAAGAAGGTCAAGAGATTTGATAACGTCATGTCAAGAGCAGTAGATCGTTCGATAGTACCATTGGAGTGTATATCATCAAGTTTGTTGTTGACAGAGTAGAGTCATATAACCAAGCTGAGAGGTATTTCTTTAAGGGACCCAGAGGAAAATTTTTACAATTCCTGAAGCTGAAGATCAAGATGCTATTGCATGAGAAGAACATCTTGAAGAAACAAGAGTTGGTCGGATTGGAAAAGGCTAATGTTCAAGAACTCAGACATCAACAATGACACAGAGGCTGGACATACACGTACTGGAAGAGCATTTAGAGAAGTCCCTCTTGTGAACCTATTTAATCAGACCTACAGGGATGAGGGATTCTACAGTGGAGAAGAGGCAGATCTGATAGACAAAGAGCATTCATAATCCGCTAGGGTAGAGGAAGGGAAAGCTGAAGAACCTCATTGGGAAGAGCCATAAACTTCAGGAACCACGCCGATTATTGAAGAAAGTACTATTATTCCTCCTGTAGTTTCAAGAACATTAAGCAATCAAAGTAATCAGAGTCACCAAAGCGCTCTGAGCACTGTCACTAACATTCCACCACATACTCAGTCAGGAAACCTAGGAAGACCTATGGAAGATGAGATGAGGCTACCCACCTTTAGAGGAGATGGATCTGAAGATCCTAATAAACACTGGTTTCTATGTGAATCTGTATGGAGTATTAAGAATATCACTGATGAAGCTGTTAAATGAGCTCATCTCAGTACTACCCTAAGAGATCACACATTGAGCTGGTATATGAAATTTGTCCAAGGAGTTGCACCTAAACCGTTGAATCTCATTAAGACTACACTAATTGCTAAATTCAAGAAACCTAAGTCAGAGTCGCAGTGCATTACAGAGCTAAAAAAAATCAAGAAAAGAATAGTTGAACCTATGTGGGAGTTTGATCAGAGATTTAAGACCTTGACAGGCCATTTGTGTTTCCAGATCCCAGATGAGCAGAACAAGGAATGGTTCATTGCTGCCCTCTTGTGACACATCAGAGTTCCTCTGATGCAATAGAAGATTGCTTCGTAGGTTGAGGCACTAGAGATCGCCATGAAGTTAGAATCATCCCCTATGGGAGAATATAGCTCATGTATGAGTCCAATCTTAAGTTTGTTGACTATCTTATTTCTACAGGTTGAAGATATGAAAAAGGACAAGGGAAAAGATAAAATATAAGACATCTGGTGTATCAGATGCAAATCATAAGGCCATGAAAAGGAACATTGTCCCTTATTTCATGAATACTTGGCCTCTGGAGCTCCGATCCCTTTGAAGCAAGTTGCCCTACCCTGGTACGAGGTATGTAGAAATCGACATCGCCCTAGTGAATGCTACTATCAGCAAAAATATGTCCAGACACCCACAAATATGTATTGCACGTTCTGTAAGTCGACAAGACACAACGATAGGGATTGTAGGGCTTACGACTTCATGCATGAAAGGTCGAGGGATGTATACAAAATCCAAGGTGAAGTACAACAAGAAGGAAACACTACGCAGTAAAATTCCCCAGGAAGAGGAAACTTCAACCCTCGCGGTGGATTTAGAGGAAGAGGACGAGGAGGTGTAATACCCTATTTCCCCCAGTTTGTAAAAATAACTATACTGGCCAAGAGTTGTGGAAAACCCAAAAATGTGAATGTGTGATGTGAATGGAACTTGTGAAAAAGGTCAATGAATGAGAATAATATTATGAATATATATATTGCAGGACTGCTGAGAGGGGATATGCTGAAAAAGAGACCACGATGGTTGGAGAAAGGTGGTGGAAGGCACCTAGAATGGTTGTGTTAACTTCCATTGAAACCAATACCTTATTTGGACTTCACTGGCCCAGAGAACCAAGAGCGGCTCGATGTCCCCAAATTAAATGACTCATCAGGTTGGTAGGTAAAGGTCTCCTCATGAGTAATGAGAGATGGGGGTGAACCTCCCATCCATAGATTCCTCAGATCTGAACACTATGAGGAAAATCATGCCACACGCAACCTCGCCGAACATAGAAAAGGCAAGAAGTGTGGGCGATCAAGGGAAGACGCGAGGGAAAGAGGAAGAGAACTCTGGAAAAATATAGAGTGAGTGATAGCAGAGAAGAAGGAGAGTAACCTTCATTCTTGGTCACTGGCAAATAGAGACGCAGTCTCGTAGCATCGTGGTCTCAACGCAAGGGTGGCTAGTGGTAAATCCGTTGGGACTCGTTGAGCCTACGGTTGGGTGGAAACGAGCACCCCTCTCAGCAGTTGCAGTCACATCCGATGTTATTTCTGATAAGTGTTTTACATCTTGCATCTTGAAATTTATATGATGACATGTATGCTCATAGTCTATGCAATTTGTGAATGGTTTGAGTATAAGACTGTCTATGTAGTGTTTTGATCAGAAATGGTGGTTGCATGCTTTTACTAGAAGGACCACGTATGGATTA
>ML785132.1:167581-178243 GCA_009831015.1 Picea engelmannii | reverse complement strand
CTCTAAAGTGGATATAAAATCTTCGACTATGCTAGATTGTTTAAGCTTTCTCAGTCTTTTGAAATAATGAGTGTCTATTTCAAAATGGACATAAAGGTATGAGACAAATCATGTCCAAGGAATATAACCCCCATGGGATTTTTATGCCATTTCCACCATTGCCAACAATTAACATCCAAATACAAGACACCCACAAGAAGTTCCATCAAGTTATATGTGATGCCATGCATGGAAAAATAATGTTCCATCTAAGTGACCCATCTTGTGGGGTTGGACCTGTCAAATTTGTTGAGATCAACTTTAGGAAGTCTTTGCCACATGTTATCCATCTGATGACAAACAAGAAGGGTGGACTGATGCTCATTGGGATTGGATGCTTCAGCAACTTCCTATTAGGGAGGCTGGTCCAACCATTAATAGCCTAGGTATTGTGAAGTGAGGATTTGATTTTGCATCGCCATGAGTTTGGACATTTGGTTGAGTAACGAATGTAGGTTAGCTAGCTTGTCATGGATGTCATCAAGCTTTTGCTAAGCATATGAGTTGTTGTAGTCTATCTTGTGTTGCAACTCATCACAAAGAGTTTCCAGAGTGGAGACTTAGTTGGAGAGATCTACTCCTCAAATGGTAGCCATAGAGACACGGTCCACAAAAAGGGTTACTGGAAAGTGGTACCAATGTGATTAGCATTGCATCCTGGGTATTTTGAGATAGGTGTCTAGTAGTATCATGGGTAAGTTTAGCAAAAATAATTACTTGAGAGTGGTACCATGACGATCAAGTTGACACAAGGATTTTGTTGAGATAGGTATCAAATAAGGGTCTTGGTAGGACCCATATTTTTTTTGCTACTCCTGGCGAAGTTGTACTCCTGCTTGAATATTATTGTGTTGATAGAATTCCCAAATTCTCAACACGACAATTTATGTAGGAATTTCACAGACTAGCAACATAGGATAGGGTTTCCAGGGTCTTGAGGGAAAGGGAGTGTTAGGTGTTATAGCTTTATGATATACATGTAGGGTCCAACAGAGGTACTTGACCCAATCTCCCAGGGCATCGACTAAGGAAGCTTGATTGTACCCTTAGCTATACTACCTTTTTACCTAGGTACCAAAGAGTAATAATATTTCCTAGTGTTGTTCTCAGTGCACTATAATAGGAAGACGATCGATCGACTTATCTAAAGTTGGTTTAGGGTAACCTAGGGTACTTCCAAGATACATAAGGGTACATGTAACTAAAATTCCATACACAAACATTGTTTGATGTGGTACTACTTGAAGGGATACCGATAAGGGTTACAAGGGTGTACAACTAGGTGAAACCACTTGTATTTTCTATGTGTATTCTTCCCCTATTGCAAATTTACTTGTTGAATGACATATCACTATGTTATTTATAGACACTAGAATATGTCTCTAGCCTAAAAAATTCTTTAAAAATCTTAACTCAGGAAAGTGTTTTGATACCAGTTGTGATGTTCCTTATCAACAAAATTGAAGATTCTGAGCAAAAATAACATAGCGTAGAAAGATTTAGAGTAAAAATGATAAATTATAATAGTAATAGGCAATTGTAGGAAAACCAAAATAGTACAATTTGCAATTCCTTTATTGACGAATGGAATGTTCACTTGCCTCTTTGAGGGGGCAACCTCTAGACGAGCAAAGCTCCAATTACAATATGCTTCACAAGACATCTCATCACCTTGCTCGTACTTCTTTATATAGTTTCTATCTAACCTCCGAGGAACTTTCTAGTGAAAGTACTTTCTACTAGGTAAAATATTCTAGTAAGCCTTCTCATAGTTATTGTTTTCACACTATATCTTCTACATGGTCCTTATTTAATGGCGATGGCCTCAATACATAGCAACCTATCTATCTACTTAAGGGGGTTAGTGTAGGACCCTAACAAAACAACATTACAAACAATATAAAAATGGGTCAAGGGGGAGGGGAGTTGTATAGTAATAACAATAACGACAATAATAATGAAAATATCCCCTATAACACATATGATCGATATGATCCTTACGCTAATAATCCTCGTGGTCCCTGTGTTAATAGCCCATATGATCCCCATACTAATCATAGATGTAACACTATGTTCCTTATGCTAATAAATCATATAACCCTTGTAACCCACTTGGTCCCCATTCCAATAACCCCTATGTTCCATGTGTTATAACCATTATATCCCTTATAGCCATTGTGGTCCTTGTCCTAATAACTCCTATGGTTTCATGTCAATAACCCATCTAAAACCAATGGTCCCTATGATAATAACCCATATAGTTACTATGGTCCCCATGGTGATAACCCATATGGTCCTTGTGCAAAAATACCTCTAATCCTCTAACTCCTATGGTCTCCATGCTAGTAGCCCCTATAATGCATTATGGTCATGTTACTAACCCTTGTAACCAGTATGGTCATCATGTTAATAGCCCCCACAACCCTTACAAATCTTAGGCTCTTTGCATTGATAACCATATAGCCTCTATAACCCCAATTATGCATGTGTTAATGCCCCTTTTAGCCCATATAACCTTTGTGGTAATCATGTTGATAACTCATAAATCCTATATAACATTGATGGCACCCATGCCAATACCCCTTATAAACCATATAACCCCTACAACTATCATGATAATAACCTTTATAACCTCTTTAACCTGTATAGTCCCCATTTTAAGAACCCTCGTGATCCCCATATTACTAACTCATGTAACCTTTATAACCCGTACAGTCCATGTGCCAATAACCCCCAAGGCCATCTTGTTAATAACCCTTTTAACCCTAATTTATGTCATTTTAATAACCCCATAAGCCTTATAATCCCTATGGTCGCCATGTTAATAAATCTTATGGTCTCCATGTTAATAAACCTTGTGGTCCTTGTGTTATAAGCCATATAAACCCTAAGGTCCTTGCATTAATAACCAAAATAACCCCATGGTCCTTGTGGTAATAAACCTAATAATTCTTATAAGCCTTATGGTCACCTTATGAATAATTGTTATGGTCATCATTTAAAAAATCCATGTGGTTCCCATGCCAATAAACCCAATAATTGTTATAATCCATGTGGTCATTATGAACATAGTTACCAACTTAACGAGAACTCTACAGAGTTCTCGTTTTTTGGGGGGGTCAAGTTTTTAACCCCGATTTTAAAAATGGTGCTACCGGTAGCACCCCCCTCCATTTTTAGGTGGTTTTTTGATATTTTAAATTTTGTGATACATAAGGTTTTCACTTTGTTTTTTTAAATGGTCGTTTTTTCACTTATTTTCAAATTGTTCAATTTTATTTTTTATTTTATTTTTCTCAATGATGTTTTTTCATCTATTTTCAAACTTTTCTATTTTATTTTTATTTTTATTTTTATTCAATCGTGTTTTTAATCATATTTCCATGCTTCATTCAATGTTTTTTTTTTGTTTGTTAATTTGTGTGGAACCTGTTGGCTACACAATTAACCCGTGGCTTGAGAAACCGCGACTCAGGGGCATCTAAGCCGTCAAAATCACCCGGGGATCGCACCTGGCCTGAGCCACACGAACCCTTAACATGGTTGGATTTTTTGTCCTCGCAGGTTTCGAACCGGTGACTTTAACATCACGGAGTGGCTTAACAACACACTCCGTCACCGACTGTCCTACACCTCGGGGACTCATGCTTCATTCAATGTTAAAAATGTTCTACACCATTTATTTTTTTGAAATTGAGATTTTTCATATAATTGTCTGTCCTTAATTAAGTTATGGTTCCATACATTTTAAATATAGGGGAAAATATCATTTTTAACACACTATTTTTACCTTACTTCAATACATAGAAAATAATTGTTGTTAAATAACAATATTTTTAAATATTTAGCAAAAAAATATAACTCTTTTTTTTGGATCAATTAAAAACTAAAATAAATAAGAAAACAAAATGAAATTTAAAAAACAAAAACATTAAAAAAAACAAATTTGAATGAGAAAAAACCATTGAAGAAAAACCTAAAAAGCTAAAGACGAAAAGAAAACAATAAAATTAATATATATATATATATAGAGAGAGAGAGAGAGAGAGAGAGAGAGAGAGAGAGAGAAAACATTAACAAAATGGTAAAAAAAACAAAATTATAGCCAAAAAAGACTTTAAAAAGATGAACCCCCAAAAATTAAAAACATATAAAAAAAAACCCCAAATTAAAAAACTTAAAATACAAAATTTAAATAACAATTAACAAAAATAAATTGAAAAACGTTAAAACTACAACAAAAAATTTTAAATTTATATCAAAAACCCTAAAAAAATAAAATTTACACAAAAAAACTTCATTAATATCTAAACAAAAACATAAATATATTTTATAACAATGTTATAAAATAACATTGTTATATTATAACAATGTTATATTATAACATTGTTATAATATAACATTGTTATAATATAACAATGTTATATTTAACATTGTTATATTATAACAATGTTACATTATAACAATGTTATATTATAACATCGTTATAATATGAATGGGACCTAGGCTAGGCATCGCCCCAGCCCCCTCGCTAGCTTGACCTAGGTCTCGTGGGTGGCCTGAAGTGGGTGCATCGCCCCAGCCCCCCCACGGGCCTGACCCAAGTCCCGTGGGCACCCACAGGACCTGGGTCAGGCTCGCGGGGGGGCTGGGGCGATGCCCAGGTCCTGTGGATGCCCACGGGACCTGGGCCAAGCCTGCGGAGGGGCTGGGGCAATGTCGAGCATCGCCCCAGCCCCCCTGCGGGCCTAGCCCATGTCCCATTCATATTATAACGCTGTTATAATATAACAATGTTATAATATAACATTGTTATATTATAACAATGTTATAATATAGGGTTGAGTATATGTAGAATTTCACTTTTGTGATTAAACATATTTATGGTACTGCTAACAAAGTTGTTGATGCTGGAATGCTAACCAATAAATCTGTGTTATATCATCTCGATCACTGATTGTCCAGAAGAGAGTGCTTATGAAGAAATTTCTACTGATCGCGCCCTTAAAATCGTGCCCTGGTAAAGCCTAGGGTTCTCTCGAGCGCCACCATGGAAGCTCAAGGAGGGGAGCCGCCGCCCCCTCCTTCCCCCTCCACCTCCTTTCGAAAGCTGGTTGCAGCCTGCAGCAAGAAGATGACCTCCGCAGCAGCCCCGAGCTTCGTCAAGAAACTAGACACTATTCCAGAGATTGATCTGCCGCCCAAACTTCCAATGAAAGTAGCCCTATCCCTTTCTGAACGCGGACTTGTCGGTCAATTCATGGGTCTTTGGCCCTCAACCAGATCCACAGACAACTAGATACATCAAAACTGGAGACCGTTGATCACAAATAGTGTTACGTGCTATGCGGTCGGGCCTGGATACTTCATTTTTGAATTTATCTCTCAGGAGGATAGAGATTTGATCTTCAGAAATGGCCCGTACTTCATGGGCACCCAAGGACTCTACTTAAACCGATGGACCCCAAGCTTTGATCCTGCCTCAGAGGTTCCCAAGGATGTTCCAGTCTGGGTAAGACTCCCTAATCTGTCGATTCATTGCTGGAACCCCACCTCGCTTCAAGCAATAGGGAATGGTCTAGGATGCTACATTGACCGAGCAGAGCCAAGAGACTAGTACTCCTATGCGCGGATCTGTGTGGAGGTTGATCTGGAGGTAGGTCTACCTGAAGCAATAAAACTAAAAGTTGGTGACTGGCACCACTTCCAAAAGCTGGATTACAAACAACTCCCATTCAAGTGCAGAGGTTGTCACGAATACGGCCACTTCCAAAGGAACTGCCCGAAGAACCCCCCCATAGAGAAAGTAGGGGAAGAAGGCTGGCAACAGGCCTGGAAGGGGAAATCCAAAATGAAGGGACAAAGAAATGAACAGACAGTCCCATCGCACGCCAAAACTTCAGGGACTAAGGAAACTGAGAACAGCTTCAGTATCCTGGCTAAAGAAGTGGACGAAGGGGAGCCAGATCCAAGCAAAGACGCGCCAGAGGGAGAAAAAGAAAACCAGAATTCTGAAGACAAAGGAAACCAACCAGCAGAAGAAGAAGGGGCGCAAAATAACTCCCCCCAAAGGTTGGAAGGTAGTCAGAACATAGAGGAAGGGGAGATCTCCATAGGCAGCAACTCAGACGAGGAAAACGAAGTTTGGGCCACGACAAAGAAGGCAGGAAGAGGCAGGAAAACCAAAAAAGCTGAAAGGGACCAGGAAACCTACAAAAACGTCCTAAACGGGTCACAACCCACCATCAAGCAGCTGATTAGAATTCGCCAAACAAGGAAACAAGCCAAATCCTCCCAAGGAGGCCATCCCTCCCCCTCAGGGTTATAATGATCATAACCTCCTAGAACTGTAGAGGAATGGGCAGCAAAAGGAAGGAAGAAGCGCTCAAGGACATTATCCAAGCCTCGAAAGAAAACATCCTACTGCTCCAGGAGACCAAAATGAGTCAGCAAGACGCACTTAAAACCTTGTTGAATGTATGTAAAGGAAGCCTCAGAGTAGCTGGAAATGCCAGAGGCACCTCAGGAGGACTCTGCACACTGTGGAACGCCTCCAAAATAGACCTTCTCAGCTCTGAAGCATGCATGCACTGGATTTACACCAAATTCCTTCATAAAGACTCGGGTTATCAGGTGAGTGTCTTTAATATCTATGTTCCGCAACATTTGGGGGAAAAAAAACATTGTTGGGAATCCTTACAGGACTACCTCCAGCAAAACAATCTCAACAATATCATTCTTGGTGGGGATCTAAATGTAACCTTAGCTCAGGAAGAAAAGAGAGGGGGTTCTATAGTGAGAGACCCAGCTAGAGAATGGGTAGAGGACTTAGCCTCAGCCTGGGACCTTCTAGACATTAAACCGGCCAAGGGACTTTACACGTGGACCAATAAGAGGATTGGTCCTAGGCACATAGCAGCCAAACTGGACAGATTCCTAGTACAAAGCTCCCTCCTGCTACTAGGACTCACAACAAAAGAAAAAATTATGCCCCACAGTGTATCTGATCACAAGCCAATTCGACTAGAAATTAAAAAAGACCAAGTCAGAGGGCCCATCCCTTTCAGATTCTCCCAAATTGGATACAAGACAAAGACTTCCTGGATCTAGTTTCTAAAAATTGGGCCAACATTGTTCAAGGCTCATCCTTTTATGTTTGGGAGGAAAAAATTAGAAGACTAAAAAGAGCCCTAAAGCTTTGGGCAAAGAGTCATCCAAGCCCAATAGTTGTGCGCATAGTAGCCCAAGCCTAGCTTGAGAGCCACCAGCTGGAAATGGAACAACAGGAGGTCACGCCATCAACCTTGCAACGGGAGGACAACCTTCAAAGGCAATGGCACAAAGCCTTCAGAGCGGAGGAAGGCTACTGGAGGAAAAAATCAAGAAGCCAATGGCTGAAAGAAGGAGACCGAAACTCAAGTTATTTTCACAAACAAGCAGAAGCAAGGAAACATTACAAGGCAGTTACAGAAGTTCAAGTCCAGAATAAAACAATTGCAGATCCAGAGGGCATAAAACAAGCAGCTTATGAAGCGTTTGAGACACTATACAGAACCACAAGGAACAGAAATGGACCAGCAGAGGTACCCATTCACTATTATCCCACGACTCATAAAAGAGGAAACCAACAACAAGCTGACAAGGGAGGTAATGCAGCAAGAGATAAAGGAGGCCCTTGATCAGATGAACCCAGACAAGGCCCCTGGACCGGATGGGTTCACTGCTAGATTCTATCAGCAGTGCTCGAATATAATAAAAAAGGATCTAACCAAAATGATTAAGAAATAATAGCAGTGCAAGCTAGGGGGAAGCACCAATTCATCCTTCCTGGCACTCATCCCGAAAGAAAAAGGAGCACTTTCCTTCAATCGCTTCAAGCCAATTTCCCTATGCAACACAAGCTATAAAATCCTCGCCAAAGTTATAGCCAATCGACTCAAGGCACTCCTCCCTTCCATCGTCCTTGAAAACCAAGGCGGCTTTGTCAAAGGAAGGCATATTGCTGATAACATCATCCTGGTTCAAGAGGCTATCCACTCTAGTGTTCGAAGGAAAGAAAAAGGTATGGTTATTAAGCTGGACCTCGCTAATGCCTTTGATAGGGTCAGACATGAATTTTTATTTGAAGTCATGAGGAAGTTTGGTTTTGATTCGAAATTTGTAAATTAGATAAAAGCCTGCATAGGATCACCATGGATAGCCCCATTGGTGAATGGGAAGGTAACAAACTTCTTTAAAGCCTCCAGGGGCTCAAGACAAGGGTTCCCCCTCTCGCCCCTGCTCTATGCAATCCAAGCATCAGTCCTAAGTTACCATCTAGGGAACTCCCAAATTCACAAAAATCTCCAGGGACTAAGAATAGTGCAAGGGGTGAAAGACATAAACCATGCACAATTCGCGGAAAATACACTGTTGTTGGGAGGAGCAAGTCCAATAATAGAAAGAAAGTTTAAGGAAGAATTGGACGCTTACGCAACAACCTATGGAAGTGAAATAAGCCAGGCCAAGAGTAACATCTATGGATGGAATATCGCCCCAAATGAGATGTTGGGAATAATAGGAGTACTAGGGATGGAAGGGCATACTAATTGGGAGGCATTTAAATACCTTGGAATCCCTATTTTTAAAAATGCCCCTAGAGCCTCTCACTGGAACCATCTGGTCGAAAAACTAAAGAATAAATTTTCCTCATGGGGGGCGAATTGGTTAAATTTAGCAGGGAAGGCAGTTCTGATAAAATCTGTGGTGTCCAACATTCCTATCTACCAGAGCTCCCTGCTGTTAGCCCCTTTCACAGTCATCCAAAGAATCAAATCCTTTCAAAGATGCTTCTTGTGGGAAGGAGGAAGGCAGGCAAGAAGAAAACTACACTTGATCAGTTGGGAAAAAACTTCAAAGCCCTTCCTGGAAGGGGGACTCAATTTAAAAAAAACCAGAGTTCAAAATTTGGCCTTGGGGGCAAAGATTCTTTGGAAGATGATCACTGACAAACCTTCTTGGAGTAAACTCGCGCTTTGGAGGAAATACTTTCAGGGGCCACGGGACAGAAGCTTAGAATTTCCTTGCAAAGAAATGAAAATCTCCCCTATCTTTGCGCTCTGCAAAAAGGCGCTTCCTCATTTCAGCCCTCACCTTACTTGGGTGCCAAAAAATGGTAAGAAAATCAAAATCTGGACAGACTCAATAATGGGAGACCCACCTCTCGATCTCCAACAGGACCTACTGTGCCTCAAGAACTGGATGGACAGTCAAAATATTGTGACGCTTTCTGACATTTCAATCTGGGGGGCAGACAGGCTTCAAACCTGGCAGGGGTGGGGAGTGCCAAACAGACCAGCTGCTCTAGATCGTCACTGGTGCGCCCTCAAGAGATGTCTTCAATGGAAGGCCCCCCTAAAAAAGAAAGGTAAAGATGAAAGAGGATGGGGAAGGAACGCACGGGCCTACACCACTGCAGAAGGCTACCAACTCTTCAACAATGTCCCCCCTGCTATGCCTAATCCGGCACTCTGGAAAGCAATTTGGCAGTCCAACACTATCTGAAAAATTGACCTCTTTATTTGGACCCTGGCACACAAGAGTATCCAAACAGGGGAGAACCTCCAGAGACGTGGCTGGGAAGGACCCTTCAGGTGTCCCCTTTGCCTTCATGCAGAAGAAACCACAGACCATCTTCTCTTAAATTGTGGCTTCTCAAAAGAAGTCTGGAGGATGGCAACAGGTCCTCAAATCACCCTCATTCTTCCTCTTGATTTAATAAGCCTCCTTCTCCACTAGGACTCTTATTATCCTTTCGCTGTCAAGGGGAGAAACCAAGCTTTCTTGCTGTGGGGAATGCTTCCAAATTTTATCCTGTGGAACCTTTGGCTAGTGTTATCACTGAAATTTCGTCCGCACATGGCGACAAGAACTCAACATCGTCAAACATGAATGAAGTCATTCATGGCAGTGAATTAATCACAAAGCATTGCAAAAAGGTCAAAAAACTATACAAAGTAACCAAAAATTGAAGGGCGCTTTACAGAAGTTGGGTGTGCGCGCATATGCGTGGAACAAGAACGTACAATGCGCGCATGCGCGCACGACGCGCGACTATTGGTGCAAAAACCCGCGCACCTGGTAAACGACGCATTTATGGAATTGGTCAGCCTCCCAACCACTTATCGATCAGCTCCCAAGCTGATTTGACTCCCAAATCTGAGCTGAATCCGCATGGTAGGATGGTCAAAGACCTAATTAAACCCTAAAGAGCCCCTTTTCACACCTCAAAGGAGTTACATAATCACCCAATGCTATGCTATAAAAATCCATGAAGAAACATCATTTTCTCAAGGAATTTCATGTATTGTTATGCTGCTAAGATTGTTAAGGACTCATTCTTTGACAATAACACATTGACACCATTTCATAGAGCCATTCACCTCTCCATTGAGTGAATGTGCTTGGAGTTCTTTCACCATCATTCTCATTTTCTTATTCTAAGGAGAGCAATTTTGTGAGGACACAAGAGCCTTCCTTTGGAGGAAGAAGGGACTCATAGTCCCCTTTCTTCATTGTGCTTTGATTTCATCAATTGATCAGCCTAAAAACATTGGTGATATTGGTCTTTTTGTGTTTGTTATT